>CM018081.1:27996506-28194006 GCA_008658365.1 Alca torda | reverse complement strand
GACAAACGCGTTGCAATATCAGATGTGGTACTCGCAAATAATTATGGAAACATGACTAGCAAATTCGGTTATAAAGATACTTTGCAATTTTTTTTCTTTAGCTTGCTTCAAATTGCCTGCTTTCTTGTATCTTGACTGAGATTGGCACCCTGACTCGTTGTAGGCGAATTACTTTTTCTCAGCAACTTTTCTAAGAAAGGCCAAACCTCTCCAGGGCAAGCATTGCATGGACTGCCTTTTCGAAAATCTGAATGTGTTTTTTTCACAGTAATACTGTGTCTGGAATGGGTAGCCTATTGTAACCAAATGTACACCACCATTTTCATTCATTAACTTCTCTCTGAAATATCTCAGGTAGGAACTGGGGACAGGAACTTTAAACAGTGCTGTTTGAAACAAGCAATTTTAGCCAGATCTCAATTTGATATGAATTAGAGTAACTTCACTGAAGTAAAAAAAGCTATGAGCCCGCATGCATTGAAGGTTTTCCCCATATTCTACCATTCCAGTGATCAGGAAACTTTCCAACATCCTGCAACTACCTACCAGCATAAATCTCCATACGGATAGACAGTGGTGTAGGTAGGATTACACACGTAAACAACGTGAAGACCAGACAAATTAATGCTCTAAAGTATTAGAGGTGCTCATAAAACTTTATTTCAACTCGCTTCTTCATATACCTGATGTCCCTGATCCAAACTGTGTTTTCCGTAGGGTCCTTGCCTCACCCAGTGCACACAACAGTGGTCCTTCAATCAGCAGCAATTCAATGTTCTTCTGAGCTTTAGCTGCGTCACAAGTGGCCCCAGGCCTTTCTGCCGGCACAGCCTTCAAGCCCTGCACCGACCACAAAAACAACTACTTCCACTGAGGGGTTCTGTGTTCGCAGAGCTCAACAAAAACAAAACACCTAAACAAAGTATTCTAGCTGGAAACAATTTTTGACATTACAGCCCGAACAACTCAAGAAGTTTTACATGACTTGATGTTCTTTGGGAAATAAAAGACTCAGAGGGAAGATTTCCCCAGCTTTAGCCTCAAGCCTTGGAGCCAGGCTAAAAATGATGCTTCTAATGATGGTTCCCCAAAGTAGTTCTTAATCTCAGGACTCTCACCTCAACCCACCTCTGACCTCAGGGGAGGAGGAGATGCAGGCACACAGGGCTGTGGTCTGGTCCCACAGCCTCTCCAGTCTGGATGAGAAGCTGTGAGACCTGCCGAGGATTTACCCACCGCACTGTATAGACGGCCACCCTTTCCCCATCCATCTTCCTTGTACGATCTGGTCTGTATTCCACATCTACCTCCACCCATCATGGCAGAAAGCCCTTATCCCCACGCAATCAGTGCACGTGTGGTTGCCTTCCTACTGTGTGAGCCAGCTGGAGAAACACGTAGGGTTTAGGAAATCCAGGCTCCATAATACAAACATAACAGGCTACTAACCTGCTCTGGGAAGGAGGAAACCTGCTTCTCTCTTGAAGCTCCAGGTTGCGCAAGCTCCAGACAAACTTCAGGGCAAACCTTCTCTTCTTCTCCTGTTGACAGCAGATCTGCAGAGCCATCCGACCTGGCCAAAACCAGGAAGGAGAGTCTGAAGAAAAAAGAAAAATGCCCAGATCTGTCACAAAGACAAATCTCAAATCCCTACAAAAATAAAAATAAAGCAGGAAAGTGCCAGACCTTCTCAACAATGTAGGTGTCATAATTTTTTCCCCTTAAATCCAAAACAATGCCCTTTCCCTGTATCACACTCTTGGATCTGGTTAAACTATGTTTTACTCCTGCTTTCTCTCACACACACATTCATATACACAAAAACCAGCCTGAGCCAATGGCCTGCAACTGAAAATTTCAGCCTGAATAGTTATGTGTTGGCAAGGACATAGCATTGGAAAACAGAATCTTTTAATGGGAAATGTCTGGCAACCTTAATTATAGGCACCACTGCCAGCTCCACCAATAATTATAGCTTAGTTTCAGAATCATCCGTGTGCTAACAAATATATTTAATAACAAGAGCATTTGCCAGTGACATTCACTGGGAAGGACTTCCAACTGGCTGGGGGACAGAGCCATGAGATGCAGAGATGACCTTACATTGTCTGCTTGCCTCCGGGTACGGATCTTCTTCTGCCTGGGCCAGAGGTGAGCCACTTCATTGACTATTTTAGATGAGCCTCAGGGCTGCTTTGGTTTCCTTCCATCTCGAGCCTCCCCCCAGCAGAGGGAGAGCTGTATCTTGGTCTTACATATAAGACGATACTTTAGTCCCCTGTGACCACCAGCCAGTGAGTCTTTTGCCTCTTTAAATAGTCTGCAATGAATACAGAAAGGATAAACAAGACAGTCTCAGACTGCTCCACAGAGGAGCCAGGCACCTTTACAACAGGGGTGCTTCAGGCGCAAAACTTTACCCGCACATACAGCAATTTCAACAGCCCCATCAACAACTATGCTACTATTTGTACATGTGTGCTAGTTTTGGCTGGGGTAGGGTTAATTTTCTTCACAGTAGCTAACGTGGTGCTATGGTTTGGATTTGTGCTGGAACCAGAGTTGATAATACAAGGGATATACCCTTCCCTTGACCCGCTGGCCTTGGCAATAGGCTGGGACCAACAGCCACCCTCCACTGTGCCTTATAAACACAATTATGACCAAGAACCAGACCTGTAAGTCAAGCAACTGGCCCCTGTGCAAGCCTAGAAGGCAACTCTATCCTGCTACAGTCCCTAATTTTATCACTAAAAAAAAAAAAAAGAAAAAAAAAGGAAAAAAAAAAGAGAGAGAGAAAGAAACTCTTTGATAACTGCAGAAACATTCATAACATTCAGAAAGTATCATGAAGTAGGAAAACCAGTGTTTTAAAAATTACTATAATTTAAGAGGGAAAAAAAAATTCTCTCTGCCTTCCACACCTATGGTTTAGAAACCAGACAGACAATAACGAACTTTAACAATGGTTAGCAAGTCACTATTCAAAACAGAGCATTTGTCCTTTTGGAAGTTTCCCATCTTCACTTGGATTTGGGGGAAAATATTTTTTTCAGACTTTCAATGAGTCATTTTCTTCATCTTTTCTGCTTTTCTTCCACTTCTTTCCCACCCTCCACGCTTCCAGACCCAGTTTAATGCAATGACACCTGCCCACAAAGGTGTCCCTGCAGATACCATTTTCCGTGAAAAAAGGAGAAATCAGTTTTTGGGCAAAACCCTTTCTTTCTGAGAATATTTTGTTGGTTCCAGAGTTTTACCCATCTCTAAAACCATCGACACAGGACCACTGTGGATGACAAAAATGACAATGTCAAACCAAACATGTCAGGCAGGTTAGTGTTTCCCATAGAAACCCACACCTGTCCACCTGGGAGGACAATATCCTCCCAGCCCTTAATATTCGGAAACTGGTCTTTTCTTTGAAGCACGAGGATTCATCCTTGAATCATGAGGATTCATGCTCTTTCCAAAAGTTATTTATGTTGGTTTTTAATCCTGGATCTTGCAGTTTCAGTGGTTCTTATCATTCATATTAATGGACAATCCCTGACTGATGGACACCCACTACTGTGTCGGTCTGAGCAGACGGTGGGGATGGCATTTCAAGACAAGAGGCCACAGGTTATGTGTTCCCAAACAATGGTTCCAGTACTGGGGACTTGGGGTAAAGCACATTTCACAAGCAGCTGGTCACACATGCCAAAGGTGGAGAACAAGTTAGAAGCTGCTCTGCTGTGACAGCCTACATCGCGCACACCTCCCTGCCCACCCAGTTCTGGGGCAGCCTCAGCACAAGAGAAAGGGCTACGAGACCCCTGAAATCAAGTTTGTATCTCATCCGTGAGTTGAAGCCTTCTCAGATACAATGCTCCACAGATAAACCTTATTTACAGATTTCAGCTAATATTCTAATACTATTTAAAACCCAAAATGTTCTTATTCTCCCTTTTCTTGAAGATATTAGCAACCCTTTTGTCCTTAATTCCCCTTTAATAACATCCTTGTTTTAGAATTTCCATGGATTTTAAAGACTGTCTTTAGCATTTTAAGCCAGTCTCCAAAATTTGGCAAAGTTTTTTGAGTTTCTGTCAAATCCAAGGCGATGATGGCAGGCTGGCCTGGGACTGTTGTAGACTCAGAAACCAGGATGAGATTCTCACTCCCTCACTCTCCCCATCCATCGCAACTGGGAATGGGTGTCCCATCCTTCATCCCAGGGAAGTCTACGGCAGGCAGCTGTGATGCTGGTCACGGAGCTTTGTTTGGTCAATGCAGAAATCTGTGCGTTTTGGGCACAAATTGGCTAAGCAGGGCTGCAACAACCTGTTCTGGGAATGTGGCACCCGGAGGCCACTGGAATTTCTTTCCGGTTGCCCACCTCAGCCGTTGGCAAAATCAGTTCAGCAAAGGGATAAAGGAGATGTGAGCAGGGCTTGCCTTGCAAAGGACGTAAGGGAGGAATCCTCTTCTAGAAGCACCAGGGAGATTGGACCAGTATGGGGGAGGCCAAAAGAGGCATCCAAATGCCCCCAGAGAAGTGTTATGGGATGCCAAGGAGAGCTCAGGTGTATTGATACAGCACTTCAGAGGCAGGAATTTACTTCCTGGGAAGGGTGTAAGCATTTTTCCCTGCCTGTGGACCTGTGCTGCAGAACACATCTCTGCAAGGATGCAGAGGTGCTCCTTGATATGCAGCTGAAGCCACTGTCACAACACATGGCGCTTGCACTGAACCTATCTCAGGCACTGGGACTCACCCACTCCTTCTTAATCTGTGACAGCAGCTGGAACCTCAAAGGCTCCAACCCACCTCCTGCCATTCTGGTACCTGGTGATGTACCAGAGGTCTCACGGCAGGACAAAAATCCCAGAAGCATCCCCAGGGAGAAGGCTAATCCAGGCTCCTTGTCATCCTATTCCCAGTTCACATGATGCTGTGATATGTAAATCAAACAGAAGATGGCCCTGGTTTCCAGGCACACTTTAAATTTAGTATCTCAGAAGCATTGCATTTAGGCTTAATAAAAGTTATGATGCATTGATTAAATACCAGCTGAGGGCTGAAAGAGTGCTTCCTGAGCTTTTTAGGGCTGCAGGCAATAAATTGTGTTGCCACCTAATTATTCTGTCTGACTGGGATCTCCCAAACAGAGCACAACATGTGTTGGTCACACTGCTGGGGGAGGAGGACCCAGCCTTTTTAAACTTCATCATCACTCTGTGTTTGCAAGGGAGGCAGAGGGGCTTTGACCCAATCCCACTTCTGCCCACAGCACAACGCACAGACCTACTTCTGCCCGGGTCTGCCAGGGCCTCAGCATATACACTACAGAGCCACCACATCCTGCGTCTATCTAACTTCCCTGGGAGGTTCATGTAGTCCATGAATTTCCCCACCCTGAGCCAAAAAGCTCCCCTAGCAGGACAAATTTGTGCCCCCTATACGAGATGTCTATACTATGCCACCAGCTTCCTCAAAGGGGACAATAACCCTTCCCTACTGCAAGGCCAAGGAGATGTAGAAGCATATACTCTCTCCTCGCTAATCTATATGGATCATTATATTACCTGTCATAGGAGGTTAGCCTTCTCTCTCAGCCCAAAGCAAAAGCAGGTTGGCTGGAACTTGGAAGGCTTGAGGAGCCCAGCATGACTGCTGGCTCTAGGTGGGCCCAAGGCAGGTCTCAACTCGGCCAGGAGCCCTCAGCCCTTTTATGGGTGAATTACATGGGTGTGTAGCAGGTCTCATTCTGCAGAGGACAGATGGAACAAGCCTCTCCCAAAGCCCTAACTCAGAGCTGGGGAAGGGTGAGCATCCTCACACCCTGACATTGTACCTTGGTTGGCAAACTCAACCAGGAGCTCTCTTGGAAAAGAGAAAGCTGCAAAAGAGGAAAAGCCACCCTGTTACTATTCCCATAACCAATCATGGTTACCAAAATAGCTTTCTGTATTCACTCACAACCCAAACCCATCTGCTTCAGACCCCAGGGAGAACATTTCATTAAGGGAAGCACCATGTTCAGCAGGGGAAGGAAAAACTCTTCAGGAAAATGCTTGGAATAAAACTCTAAGACACTAGAGGACAAGTCCCAAGCCCAACTCAGACTCACTCTGTGACCTTGGGTGAGTCATTTAATTCTCCTGTGTCCACACCTTCCACCAAGGAACTTGTTGCTATCTTGAAGTACATTCATGGGGTGTCTTTTTCTGCATGTGTACAGTCCCTAGAGCAATGCGGACTCAATCTGTTATTCCTGTCATCTGAACAACAATTCATCCTGGTCATGCAAGATGATAGAAAGAGCTCTTTAAAAAGGGATACAAAGGGCTGATTCATCCCGAATTAACCAATCTTTTCTTTATTTTAATGCATATGTAATCCACTCATTGTTCCGTGGAAGAAATCTGCTGCACATTTGTGAGTGCCAACCTCAGCTCTCAAAGTACATTACAATTTTTACCTGTCCATGGGGAATCCATCTCCAGGCACATGCGTCTGGCCTCTTTGCTGGTTGGTACGGAGCAACCCATTAGACCCCAGAAAGAGAGGACTCAGCATCCTGCTTGGGAATCAGTCCGCGAATAATGAACCGACAGCAAAGATGAGTGTTCTTCCCATCTTATTTTTTCAGAGCTGGGAGCAGCAAGAGGGAAGAAGGGAATTTATTTGGGTTTTAACACCCTGTAATAGGTTCGACATTCCACATATCATTTCCAGATTCAAGTACGTGGGAGTCTTTATCCATGGACTGCGAATTCATTCAATCCCCAAAATACCAAATTAAAACAATGACACAAAATACCATCCTACAGTCACACAAAATACTGCCCTGGATTGTCAAGCGCACGCTAGCAAGGGTGAAAAGTGTAAAGTGATCCAGGGCTGGGTGTCAAGCTCTCCCACAATAGAATTCAAAATAATTGTGCTGTTTGACAGGTAGTAAAATTCATGGTGGTCTATTAAATCAATGGCAATATAATGCGGAACACTGCAGATTAAAAAAAAAAAAGGCAGAGAGTTCACAAAGGGAGGCCATTGGCAAGAATCCCTTTGGAGCTCCTAATAGGTTTGATTTGTGGCAAGGAAGGCTGATACATGCACGGCAGAATAGATAGAGGGGAAGACAAGAATGGAAGAGAGAAGCAGGACGAGGAAAAGCGAAATAAGTGTAAAAGAGGAGACAAGTGAGGGGAAAATGGGAATGAAAGAATTGTAAAGAAAAGTACTAACAAGTTGTTATTGTATATAGACACCTCAGTCTTACCACCTTTCACGTGTTGTTGCACTGGTGCTTATTTTATCACAGCCGAGAGTCCCTCACGGCAGCTTGCGGATACACTCTGCCCTGACTGCCAGGAAGAGACCTATTGATCAAGTTCAGAAAGTGAAATCTGCTTTTATTATCTTAAGCGGGATCCATCCCAAATGAAGGAAGCCCCTCTAATTGTATAAAAAGAACTGAAAATGTTTGTCTCAAAGCCAGCATGCCAGGCTGAGGCACGATGAGTATAAAACTGGCATTGGAAGAGTTTGACTTCCCCTGGCTGGATGTATTATCTTCTCCTGGCTGGAGACCAAGTTTTACATCCAGATAAGGAACCCAGGGTGCTTGGTGTTCATACTCTCAGGGCCAGGCAAAGGTTACAGCCCACTTGTGTCATATACATTTTAAAATGCTACGGGGGCACCTTTCACCCAGGAATTCATGGTGGGGCTGGGATCTGATAAATAGCTTTGCATTAATCCCAGCATCTTCATGAGATCGCGCTTACTGGTTTCAGGGAGGTGGCTCCGCCGAAGGTGTCTGTGAAGAGGAGCGCAGATTTGTGTCTGAATACCTGGTGCCGAAACAAGTGGGAGCCAAGGCTGGAGAAGGCTTCCCTGGCCATGAGGATCACGGAGGTTTTACCTCCCAGCTACGGAAACAGAAGGAGTTCCACCTTCTTAAGACACCCGGAAGCCTGTTCCATAGCAGTGGTTGAACTGGAGCGAACTTTTCAGAAAGCCATTTAGTTGTGAATTAAGAGGCAAGCAGTCATGAGGGATTCACTGCTCTTCGTGAGAGGCTGTTCCAGCAGTTAATTCCTCTCACTGTCAGCATCTTATTTTCCTTGGGAATTTATCACACTTAAGTCCAATCAAGTGCTCATCTTATGAGCACTCTGTTACAAGAGTTTGGTGAGAAGTGATAGGTCTATTAGAGCAAAGATTCCCTTAGTACCAGCTGCAGGTGTTGACATTGAGATACCAGTCAAATCACCTTCTAAAGCTTTCTTTTGGCAGCCTGACTACACCGATTGCTGTCTCTCTCTGTAGGTGTTTGTTGAACCTTCAGCTTTTCAATCCACTTGTGCCCCCCTTAGAGTGTGAAGACCAAAACTGAACGCTACCTTTCCATAATGATCTTCCCGGCTCCATCAGTGGCGGTAATATCACTTATTTGCTCCAAATCAGTATGCCAGGCCTCACAAAACCCTCCATGCCTCGGGACAACAAAAGGAAGGACACATTCAGCTGCTTATTCACAATAACACAACAATCTCTTCAAATTCACTGCTTCCCAGGATATATCTAAATTATAGCTTCCTATAACCCATCAGTGCTTCCTACATCTTCTGTTTCTAAATATTTGACCTTGCATTCGGTGGCATTGTTTGATTTGTGTCAGCTTACCAGATCCAGATTCAGATAGCTGTATCAGGGCACCTCTACTTGTCATACCGTCAATCCCACTTGTCTACAAAATCTAATTTTTTTCCATGCTATGAATTAAAAAAAAAAATAATAAATTCAAAGACCACGATGCAAGCATACTGCATTGATACAATACGTAGTCATTGCACATTGCTACTTACCATTTTGGAAACGTCCATGCATTTTATCAGCTCATATGGTGTAGATTAATTTCATAAAATCCTTTTTTGTCTCCAACTGGAAAGTCTGCAGCAGTAACTGAGCAGGTCCCAGCATTCCCATTCAAAGATTTTTTTTTCCTTTTCTTAAGGGAAAGTTGTGATTTCACTCAACAGTTTTTAGGGAAGACCTCCCCCCCCCCCCCCCCCCCCAGTATTTCCTTTTTATTACAATTCCTACTATTCTACAAGAAAATCTTTGAGGTAGAATCTTCATTAGACCAACAGAGATGACTGGACAAGCAAAAGATCTCACTGTCTCCTACCAGCCTGACTGTTGCAAGTAGAAGAACACTGCACATGTATTACATCTCTGTTGTTAGCAACAAGTTTATCTTTGTCTTGTCAAATAAAACTCATACCCTTTTAGCTCCATTCAAACTCTGCTGAAAGCTGAAAAACTCAGTTCAGTGAAGTTTTCAACATTTCAAAATTTGTTGTAATTCTGCCTCAGAACAAGTTCCACCCTTGTTGAGTTAAAGCCTCAAAGAAAAACAACTTCTCAATGTTTTTTCCTAACATATTAAAAATAGTTGCTGTTTCAATTTGCCTTTAAACCTTGAAATTCTGCCTTCTGTTTTCATGCAATTTAATTGAGAAGCAGTAACGCAGTCATATAATTTTTCCATGACCAGAAAGCTCAGTGTTGTTTTTTTCCCTCAGTTTAGTGCGTAGCTCCAGAACAGCCCACTCAATCATACCTGCTTATCAAAGACTCTTCATTTCAAGGGTCATCAAGCGTTTTAGTCTCAGAGTTCATCCACTTGACACAAATTAGGCCAGCTCTCACATTTCCCTTGTTCAGAGCGAATCCAGCAACTGACGTTATAAAAGGATCAATTTCCCCATAGGAATAAACCCCACCATGCGTTAATTATGCCATCCATCTAGTAATTTGTGAGTTATGCCGTCCCATGCCAGGCTTCATGACAGGATGTGGTGGGTCATGTCCCCATCGTTGATGGGCACTAGGAGAGATGAGGGATGCCCTCAGGGACAGCTGCAGGGGAAGAAGAGATGGAGAGAGACATTTTAAAGACAAATTTTTGCTACTAAAACCAGCTGGGTGAAAATATGACCCAGTGCAAGCAAAAAACCAAATGAAGGGCCCTGGTGGCTTGTAGGACTCTGGTCCTTCCCCCAGGGCACTCAGAAGGCACACAACAGCCTGACCACAGTTGGGTAAAAATTAATCATGACCAGTGTTGCCGGTTGGCTGATTAGTGCCCACATTTTGGTAAAGGAGTAGCCCAGTGACGGCGCATCAGAGTCGAGCTCAACCATGGCCTTTGGATCATGTCCACAACACAAAATTGAAGCAGCAACAATGAATTCCACCCAACCTTAATAATCCCAGCAAAATGCAAATCCCCCCCTCCCTCGGAGTCAACGTTATCATCGTGGGGGCTGATATACAGCGAGTTTCAGCAGAAAAATAAAACCACCAGGACACAACTGTCCACCTTTGCAGAGCACGTTTCCCTACCATGTCTGCTTGATGGTGGCAGGACTCACCCCATGGTGGGACACGGAGCCCACAGCAGTTGCACGTTGCCAGCAGATATCTTGCCCACATGGGTGAGAGAAGATATGGCCAGCCCACGGCTGATATGGTGGCCCACGGCGCCTGCAATCCCCAGGGCAACCTGACGCCCTGAGGTAGGAGGCCATTGTTGCCTAGCTAGTATGAAGGCAGCTCCAGGAGCTACCACCCTGACTCCAGTGGAGAAGAAAGGCTGGAAGCCATCGCATTCATCTTGTTCTCCATCCTTAAATGCATATATTGCTTGAGTTATCTGAGAGGCTGGTGTCAGGCACGGTCCTTCTGGCCCAAAACCAGAAGGCTGGGACAACCAAAAGTTTCTCCCCTTTTCTGAGACAACCACAGAAAAGGCAACAAAGAGGAGGAAGACTTCTATGACTCCATCAAAGAGCCAAAGTCATCAACTGAGGGAACACAGCACCAGCTGGACGTAAATCATGGAGCTGCACAATGGTGCAAGCAAATGCACTTATTTGAAGGTGCTGAAGTGTACCCTCATTGCCAGTCTTGAAATAAAACCAGGTGATGAATCATTTAACTTGTCCCTGGCACAAGCTCTCAGCACGGGATCTCCAAAAAGATGCGTAGTTCAGTTCTGAGTACTACATTCTGCGATTTCTAAGAATAAGTGGTCTAAAAGACTTTATTTTAGGTCTCTGCTGAAAGCAACCACCATACTTCAATTTTGTACGACCCTTTTTTTTCTGAATCCCCTACAGATGAGCCTTAAACCCTTTAAAAATCATAACTAGCTTACCTGTGGCAGTAACTTCGAGAAGGTCTCAACCCAGAAGATGCTTTGTCCTTCCACAAACCTTCCACCTATACGTTCAAAACATCAGAAATCCTATCAAATCCACACTCCACTTCTGCCCAAGGGCTGTAAGAATTTGATGGCTCACGTAACTCTGAGTTCATTTCTTTGCAGTCTGAAGTACAAACCTCAAAGTCCTCCAGATAAGGCTCCTTCTTTTCCTCACCTTACAGGTTTGCAAGGCTCACCACATGAAAAGTTATTTAAGACTCAACATTACTTCCAAATTGAGATATTTGTAACAAATATACTTGGAATACAATATCTGGCTTTCTCAAAAATACCTGTCTTCTCTGATTTCCTTTGATGACCAACGGAAACAGAAATCTCGAGTTTCTAACTTGTCAAAAAGTAAGTTTAGGAACATTTTAAGAAAGGAGTTTTTCTCCTGCAATTGTTCAATCAGAACACCACAAACAAGAAAATATAGATGGATAGAGAAAGAATGTCAAATATTTTTAGGATTAATAAGTGGATGTAGAATGAGGATTTGCCTAACATTTTATACCCTTAAAAATCAGTGCAAGAACCACTATACAGAAGTATATATGGATCAAGGCATTAAAGATAACTAGATATGAACCAAACAGCTGTAGTTAATTGTGTGAGTCGTGTGTGAAGAGTCACTTGGGGATTACACATCAGGAGTGTGCTGTGCCACCCCTGAACTAAAGCAGAAATGTAACTATTTAAGGAATTTTGAAGAGACTTAACACTCTGGATTACAAAATACTTCTACTTTTGTTTGTTGTTTTTTTTTTTAAACACGTTTTCAGGCATGCTTAATTATATCATGTTTAAAAGTCAGCCAAGTCTTGAAGTTACATTCCATAACAGAAAAGTAGGAGTTTAGCAAGTGAATGTGTGCGCTGTCCTTTGGATCCCACTGCAAAGACTTACTTGGGTTTAGACACTGCTGTTGTCAGCTGAGAATCTGTCATTTGCTAGTGGTGTCCTTTAGCCACCCATAAAACACAATTCATACAATAAACCCAGGTATTGCACTGGTAATTAAAATCCAAAAGCAATTAGCCTTTTGTTTATTTCACTTGGGAATCTGACTAAAACCTAAATGACAAAACCAAAAAAAAAAAAAAAAAGAAAAATCTCCAGTTTAGGCATCGTCCCAGATGTCTGAATGATGTCCTAATTAAGCTGTATTATGGCATCACAACATAAACCGGCCCACATATATATGTATGTATGTACGAGTGCGCACTTTATTATGTGCTGTACAGTCTTGACAGCCTCAACAACTCATTTCCAAGATCTGAGCAGGTGGTGAATAAGGACTGAAGAACTGGGCAGAAAAAAACAAGCAACCTTCCTAAAGCTCTCCTAGAACTGACCTGGGAACAAGTGCCTTCCTCGGTGAGGATGAGAAAGGTCTGGAAAGCTCCCTTAAAGGTGGATTCTTGGAAGATGGGCCCATCCTTGGGGATGTTCAGGCTGGAGGCAGGCAGCTGGGTCCAGCAGGAGGAAGTGAAGATGCTCCTGAGTTTGAATGGGGGAGTCACAACCTTCACCGCTTGCAGGTCAAACCTCAATCTGCTAAGGAGCTTCTCAGTTGCTGAGACTTGTCCCTTCCAACCCACACACGGAAAGGCTGCAAATCGTTTCTCCAGACTCTCGGAGGTGGTCCCATCAACAGAGATTCCATGTCTTCCAGCATTTTTGAGTCTAGTCCCACAGAGGGTTGAGTTCACCCTGCTGGAACCTTTTAAAGGTGGGGCTGACCAGGTTCTTGGAAGAGTTAGAAACATCCAGGATTAGGTTCTGGGCCTGGGTGCAGTGCCGAAATGGCAGTGAGATGGGAGAAGGGCTGTTTTCCAAGAGCAGAACTGCAGCTGTGGAGAAATACAGGTCTGGGAGCAGAAAAAAAAAAAGGGAAATGAATTATTTCAGAAGGACACCAGGCCCAGAAAACCCCTCTGGAAATGCTGTACTCAACTTCAGACACCAGCTAAATAATACCTTGATGATATCAGCTACTTGACTATAGTCTAGTATTCTGTAAAATCACTTGCAGTACTCAGGAATATTCTTATGCATAAAAATAACAACTGTGTGAAGCACCTTCCCCCAACCTCTTCCTTGTGCATTATTAATATCAACACCACCCCCCCCCAGATTTGCATATGTGCATAGTCTACATGTGTGTATCCACAAATTTACCTGCAAACGTCCCTAGGAAAATGGGAGGATCGTTCTTTGCTGTCAGTTATCATGTTGCAAATCTCAGCTACGAGCGTGGAGCGAGGAGTAGCACCCGATTCTAGCAGTGCAAAAGGGGAATCAAACTGAGGGTTCTTAACCCTAACAGCAGTGTTCAGAATATATATTTGTTTTTAGGGCACTATTTAAATAGAGTTAAATGGCATTTTAAAAATCACGTTTCTCGGTAAAGGGGATGCGTTCAGCTTTATGTCAGTATTTCAGGACTTACACAGATGCTGAGCAAGGAGGGTTCTCACACGGGAGAGGTGGAGAGCACGCTCGCTTCTTCCTCTTATAGCTGAAATGCAAAGGGAGGGACATGAACTGTTAGATGTTGTTTAGCTGTAAAAAGTTGAACTTAGCTGTTTAAAACACACTCCTGTCCTAACCAGTCCCTAACAGGCCCTTTTAAAGGCACTGCCTCCCCAGGCAGCAATTTGTTATGCGTTACTGGGGTGCCAGATCTGCCTGCAAACATGACAGCACACAGCCAAGCCCAGTGCCAAGTGTGCCAGACCAGTACACGGTGGCACTGTCAAATGCTCCACTTGTGTGTTGCTTGGCAGAGCAGACATTGCTGACAAAAACACATTGTGTTATCAGCTTGAAGCCGCTATCAGACCCACCAGCCAATGCCTTTGTCCCTTGCGCTCCAGATCTCCCTTTTCTGTATCATCTGGACACCTTTCTTATTTCCCTCCTCTTAAAGGAAAGCAGACTCAGACACTCCATCCAGCTGCATTGTTTTCCCCAGTCTCTACAACTCTTTTTATGAGCTGTCTCTGAATTTCTTCATCAAAAGGGTTATCGAACATTGGAACAGGCTGCCCAGGGTGGAGCCGCCATCCCTGGAGGTATTTAAAAGCTGGGCAGACGTGGTGCTGAGGGACATGGTTCAATGGTGGTTTTGTCAGTGTTGGGTTGATCGTTGGACTCGATGATCTGAAAGGTCCCTTCCAACCTAGGCGATTCTGATTTTAATTTCCCACCATCTTCTGCCTGTGGCAGGCATCCAAACTGACAAGTGCATATCAGACGGGGAGCATCGCTGTGGCTTTTCTGAGAGTGATTTAAGCTTTTCAGACGCTTCCCATGAAGTCTTTAGCAAAGCTAATACGCTTGTTTTCCTGATCTTTCTGGATGTGCTCCAGCTACAATTCCCACTTCCAGCCATTTTCCCCTCTCTGAGGGTATAGAAGGAGCATTCTATAGTCTCATAACTTGTGTTGAAACCCATCAATTCTTTGTCCTATTTGGTATTACCCTTCTTGACATGACTGTTTTCACACCTTTGCTTCACTGCCTTCTTCCAGAGCTGCCCTTGCGCAGAGAGGCTTTGGATGCAGAAGCTTGGCGAGCTCCGAGCAGGACATCAGTGTAGAGACCTGCCCAAGTCCCTTCCAACAAGAATTATTTTATGACAGGTATAAAATATGTCTCTCGATCACCGTGTTGTATCATCCAACAAGGAAAAATAAAGGCAGCCCCCCCTGTAAGGCCAGGTGCACTGTGTTTTTTCTGCCTCTTCCAAGATGATGATCCATCTAGAGGTCATCTAGAAAGGTCCCACCTTTTGAATGTTGAGAGTATTTCAAGGCACAGGGGAAGAAACCAGCTATAAGGAGGACATGGCCACCCAGCTAGCCATGAGCCCGTACAGCGGCTAAGCCCTATCTAGGGTTTTACACAGAGCCTTTGTGCTGCATATAGCTCGTGCTGAACCTCAGGAAGGACGCCTTTGGAGAGGAAACGCGCTGCAAGGTTCATGCTTCAAAGTTCAGGCAGCCTGGTCACCAAAATCTCACAGCACTACCTGCAGGCTCTCCATCCAGTGCTTGACTTTCGTGCCCTGTGCTACGTCAACACGCGAATTAGCATTATCTGTCACGGTCCGCTAAAGGGTTAATCTAGATCACCAGAATACTGCATGCTTTTGGCAAAGAAAGCAGCCAAACTCAGAAAAGATCCCAGACTGTCACTGCAGTTTTTCCCTTTTCCGTTTCCTCCATCTTCCTCCACCTCTGAAACATTCATTTTGCTCTTCTCTTTGATGGAAGGACTAGCTCAAGCAGAGAAAGGGATAAAATAAACCCAAATAAAAAAAAAAAAAGAAAATAAAAATAAATCCATAACAAACCCCTTTCAAATACTCACCCTTCAAAAGGATAAAATTATTTCAATTTTGGTCTGTCTCGTTCACTTCCCTCCCCCTTCTCTCCCTAGGTGTGTATACATATCTGTATATTTAGAGAGGGGTTTTTTTTCAATATTATTATTTAGTTAATATGAATTACAGGCCTCAAGCTGCCTCCCCTCTAAACCCAAAATGAAGAAGATCTCTTTTTGCTCTTTTTTTTTTTTTCCCCCTCTTCTTTCCCCCTCACCAACACGATTTACATTCTCAATGTAATGTATTAAAAAGTTGACAGGGCCGAAAGGATTCACATGATGTCGGCTAAGAAACCCAATTTCCATGATGAATTGCCCGGAGCCCCTGAATCACAAACCATTTTTTCCGCTGCTCAGAAGTTGATTTTTTTTTTTAAATCTTCTTAAAGCTTCTCTCCTAATCTTCGGCTAGAAGAGATGGGTGAAAGGATTTTTTTTTCTAAACTAAGGAAAGTATTAGCATCTTGGTTGTTGTGCATCAAATTTGAAAATGCAAGGTTAGTAATATTTCAAATCGGCTACGGTCCAAGCCACTTGATAAGTATGCTTGCTGTCTCTCGCGGTCTCTTCCCCCCCTCTCCCCCCCCCAGCCTTGCTAAGTTCCTGTTGGCAGGAGCAGAGTGCAGCTGCAGTGATTGCCTGTGCGACTGGGCACGCTGGGTCTGCAGGTGGGGTGGTGGGAAAGGAATTTCAGACACCCCCCCCCCACCTCCCAACTTCAGCTCTTCCTCCCCTCTTTCTTCCCATAGTGCCTGATTTCCAGCGGAGGAGACCCATCCATCCCTGTTCAGGGCTCACATGATTTGAGACAGGGCGAATGAAGCAACTGCCAAACACCTACAACTGTGCAATTTCCCTTGCAGCAAAGGCCGCTGAGCTCTTCCCTGGGTGCTGGGAGAGAAGCCCCGTGCTCAAACAGTGTGTCCTGCAGGCACGTATATTTGTTTTTAAATGAACTCCTTCCCTCCACGGAGTTCCTGGGGGGAAAAAAAAAGCCCTGCAGAGAGGAAACGAGTCATTTTGCCCACTCTAATGAGACACCCAGCCATTCCCAATAGCGAAGATCTTTAATGAGATTTCCCTCCCTGCTCCCCTCCTTCTCCAGCACATGAAAAACAGGAGGTGATCCGGGGGCTGCCTCTGTGGATGAAAGGAAGGATAGTTTCCTCCCACAGCGCTGCTGCTTCCAAACCGTAGCATTCCCATCTCCATCATTTGTAGAGTGCTCCTACCGCTTACCCGTGAAGGAGGAATATGCTGGCAGGCAGTGGATGGAAACGTGCCGTAACCAGCTGCCCAAATGCTCGAGGCTCTCAGGAAACGGCTCGCGCTGTAAGTGCCAGATTGCAAACCCCAGGAAGATGAAGCAGCACAAACATTAAAGACTCCCAGCAGCAAGTTCTGCATACAAAGAGTGGGGTCAGAGACTAACCCTGAGCACAGCAAGGCATTTCCAGGGAATGCATTGCATTTTTCCCCTTTATGTTCCAAGACAAAAGGTATTTGCAGCTCTGGGACACTCAAAATACTAAGTAGGGAGCATCCACTCGTGCCATGCCATGCCATGCCTGCTTAGCATATGGGACAAACAGGGCAGCAGCTTACAAAGGTAGCCCAGGAGTTTATCCAGAAGACCCGACACACCCATGGGATGATCCTCCATCACTAACAGACCCAGCAACTTAAATATACCCTGTGCAAAAAAACACGTCCTTCTGTCCATTGTGAGTCTGTTTCCTTCCTGGAGTCACCTGTATTGGAAGAGACCCCAGACTCCCCGACCTCTTGTTGGTTCTGCAGTGGTGAGTCTCACCTCAGCCCACCACAGCCCTCCACACTTGCTGCCTTCTGCATTCTCCATCTCTTTTAGTTCTTACCCTAGATGCCTAAAGGCAGGGAGTCAATTGTATCCAGCATTTTGCATATAAATTTCTCCCACTGAGCTAAAAAAAACCAAACATCTCCACTCTGCCAGAAGAGAAGCTGCCTCAAATGCCAGGTCCTTTTTACTGGGAGTGGTTCTGTTATGGTATATTGCCAGAGAGATGCTGGAAGGAATGAGTCTCTCATGACGTTGCCAGAGCTGCCACAGGAGCCTTCACTACCTCTCTGTCATGATCAGGCTTTCTCAGCACAGATTGCAGCAGCCTACTTTATTTTTATTCATAAAATCCCTCCCTGGGCACCTCCAAGTCAGGATCAGCTCTGGGAGCAAAGCCAGAAGTTCAAGAGGTCACCATCAGTGCACAGAGATCTGAGGACACCATTTATTTGCTGCAGGTATTGGAAACACGGGGGACATGAGGGAGGCCGTGGTGGACTGAATGCCTCTGGGATCCATCTGCAATTGAGTGGGAAGGACAGGAATCAATGCCCTTGGAGACCTCTGCCCGTTGAGTGGAACCTACTAGTTGAGGAGCTGAAGAGGAAATATCCACCCATCCCTAGCTGTGACCTGTGTCAAGACCGTGGCATCAGACCCTCAGGTTTCTTATTAGCTGTTCTCCTACTTGCCCTATGAATTTATACTCCAAGATATCCCTCTCTCTTCAAATACCAGCCCTCTTAATTAGAAAAAACATCTCCTTTTCTCCCAAATTTAGCCTCTACAATACAGCACCCGTTCCTTCACTACCCAAAAGCCTACTGTTTTGATTTTTTTTCCTGAAGCATGTTGACAAAACTCTAGACTGAGGCACCCCAGCACATTAAGCAAAACCCAGTTTTCCTTGCCAGCGTCATGTGTGTTAGTCCCACCTCACGCAGAGCTGTAGGGTCTGTGCCAAGAGTTGACTCAACCTCTTTCCCTGGCGCTAACATTGCTTTCATTGAGGGAGGCGATCCTGCGAATTAGGGCCCAAAGATAAACCTGATAATTGCTTTCTTCCAGGTACAGCAGTTGATTTTAACGCACAGCTGGCGAGGTGTTAGGCAGGTCTTAATCTCAGGAGCACCTTGAGCAATTCCAACACTTACAGGTTTTGGAAAAACATAGGACTTCAGCAACTGGGCTTAGGAGCCAATCAAGCTGAGCTCTGTTCCTGCAATCACGTCACCAGACTTTGCTTCCTTGGATTTAGCACCAGGAACAAGTATATGAAGCAGTAGCAGGAGGGGGCTGACCCAGTAAGTATTGCTAGGAGCTAATCCAGTCTACTCAGAGTGATGAAGGCCCCCTCCTGTGTCCTGAGCTCTCAATCTCTGCACGGTTCTGCCTCGCAGAGGGGCTGGGAGAGACCCCCAGATCCCACTGCTCCACCCTCCTGCTTCCCTGCTGCCACGGAGCGTACATCCAACACCCGTGCACCCACCACACCAGGGCAGACAATGTGGAGACAGCTGAAGGAGCTGGGTACAAACCAGACCAAGATGATGCAGGGAGGCTGAAATTGAAAAGACTACCAGGGCACTCAGGAGAAAGTGAGAAACACCACCTGCAATTACTGAAAGCTTGGCAGGCTCCATACTCTGAAGGCATTTTGGTGTGAGACCTGTGTAATTTAAGGAGTTTTCCCATGTATTCGAAGGATTTAATCAAATTATAACAGGCAAAAAACACCTGCTCTGCAGTCATCATGTCTGCAGAAACCTGGAAGTTGGTTCCCTTCTTTCTTCTCCAGACAACTTCAGGGAACTCGAATAACTTGGGTTTCTCATGGGCACCACCTTTTTCCAGTTACAGTGGAATAACTATTGGTCACAACATTGAACAAGTCTCAGAATACCCTTGGTCACTATCAAATTTTTAAGACAACCTCTTAGAATGCGCTTTGACCTCTCACAAACTGAGCAGGTTTAGGGCAGGAAGCTAGCAGGATGTCCCCAGAAGCATCAGTTTTTGCATGATATATGTATAAAAAGCAGCTGGAACATGGAAGCATGAGTGAATCCCTGTCCAGAGGAGAAGTCAGGTCTCTCCATATTGGATGTCCAACTTGGAGATTGCTTCACACCCAGGCTTTAAGTCTGGTAGCTTTCAGAGTGTGCTTTATCTAGATTATCTTCCTCAACCATGAACTCCAAAGCAGTGGGAGTTTCTTAGGTTGAAGGAAACCCAGTTTCCTCAGCAGTGAGCTGCATACAGCAGAGTTGCTGCCATCAGGTTGTGTTCAGTAGTACGCAGCAGGTAGTGGTACTGCTGTGCAAGGTGGGATGAGCTGGGAGCAAGGGGTGACCCCGCCACAGGCAGTGCCCTCACCCACCAAGGCGCAGCCCCTCAGCACTGCAGAGCCAAGCGCTGGCAACAGGGTCCATCAACAGTCCCTGACACAATGAGGGGATGGACCAGGTTCAGGGTCCATCTATGGGGTCCCATCAGAAGATAGGGCAGAAACAAGCCAAATATAATGAAGATTCAAGACCTACCCAAGAAGAGAGGTAAGACTGGAGACAAGCACACCTACAGCATACCTCAGGCCAGGAGCAACTGCCCAGGTCTGGGTTTAAATGGAGCTCCTGAGCCTGTGGGCAACGGGGTGCGTTGGCCAGGGTCCCAGGTGGGCCTGCTTAGGGCAATTAAGACCTATTAGTGCACTCAGGGCCCTGGCATTACACCAAGGATATATGTAATGCCAGGGCTGTGACCCATTTTTAGTAGCTTCTAAATCTAAGAAAATATACGGAGAACATTGAAAAGTCTATATTTCTTATAAAAACACACCTCACCCAGGCACTGATAAATTAGAAGACTGTCCTGCTTCTTCAAACTGTGGCATAGACACCTGTCTCCCATCCTAGGACCCCTTCCCAGCCTGTCGCTTTCTTTCCTATGAAGGAGAGAAAGGCAAGGGAGGATGCTCCCTGGCCCCGCTCAGCCCTGGGCTGCTGGAGGAGGCCACCTGGACCTCCTGTCTCGGCTGTGCTGGCTGGACAGAGCTCCTGCTGGGTCCTCAGGGATTGCAGGCCGCTGCCAGTGACTGCAAAGACAGCAGCAGCCTCCAGCGGCCAGCTGGCAAACAACAGCAGCATGGCTGCACGACCAGCGTCCCACGGTTGGCCTCATGTCCCACGTCCCACAGCAAACACCAGCGTGGTTTCATGTTCGCTGTCCCATGGTGATCTCCAGTTTGGCCCCACACCCAGCATCCCATGACAAACATCAATGTGGCCTCATGTCAACATCCCACAGCAAACACCTGCGTGGCCTCATGTCCAACGCCCCACAGCAAACACCAGCATGGTCTCATGTTCGATGTCCCACAGTGACCTCCAGTTTGGCCTCACACCCAACATACCATGGCGAATATCGACATGGCCTCACGTCTAACATCCCATGGTGAACACCAGTGTGGCCTCATGTCACACATCCCAAGCCAAATACCAACATGGCCTGACACCCAGTGTCCCACCACAAACACAAACACGGCTTTGCATCCTGCGTCCTCGTGGGGCATGTCACCATCACCCCCTCCATTAGCTCTAAGCCCACAGGGATTCGCAGTTGTCCCAAAGCCAGAAGGACACAAATGATCCCCTTTTTACCCAAAAGGCAGCTTTTCGACAGCAACATCACACTTTCCCTGGCATGGGTGGGGAACAAGCCTTTCCCCTTTCTGTCCAGCAATGGTACAAATGCATGGGGCAGGCCCTTGCCCTTGTCGCATGGACTTGTGCTGTTGTAACAATGTCATCCCAGCAGCAAGGGGGTGTGAAGGGGTGCATCTCCTTCCCTGCCCTCCACCCTGGTGCAGTTACACGATGGCACTGTCCTTGACCAAGTGTGGCTATACATATGGCTGCAGCATCCTGGGGTCTCCTTGTTGGCTATTCCCCATTCTCCCCCAGAAGGATGGCCTTCAGTCCTCAGTGTCACCATGCCACCGAGGCCCTAAGGGATCTTCATGACAGAGCTTTGCCTGCCCCGGGTCCTCAGGTCTTCACCCTTCCCCAGCATGTCACCCCATGCATTGCCTGGTTGTCTTCCCTGAGCTGCTGCACAAAGAACATCTTGCGTAGGAGGAGCCCACCCAGGTGCCTGGAGAAGCTGCAAAATAGGAGTCTGTGAGCTTGTTTTCTTCTTGTCTGCTTTTTCTTAGTCCTTTGAAATAATCACAAACATAGCAATTATTCCAAAGATAAAATAGCAAGGATTATGAAGTCCTCACAGGCAAAGCTCTCCATCAATTAGCTAAATCAATCCTTGCTTCAAAATATAATCCACAACAAGAAGCCACAGCAAGAGACAATTAGAAAAAAAAAAAAGCACAACAAATAAATATTTTTGTGGAAGAAAAGGGTGGGAAGGAGAGAGGAGAGATGTTTATCAGAGACCGGAATAATTTCGGGTGGTTGTGTGCAACATAGGAGCACCAGAAATATCTCAGGAAGGAGCACGCTGAGACACACTGCTGAGGTTTCAAAATGTAGCCGAGGGGCTGGAGGGGTGTCATGAGTTTGGAGGTACACACACACAAAAAAGTGCCTGGATCAAGATTTTTTAAAAGTAGTGCATAAAATCGGGTTCCTCCATCCGCATTTAAGGACATATAAGTAGAAAAGCTCTCTGGGACCATGAAGTCCATTCCCCCACAGCATGGACAATGCTGGTGTTTAATCCTCTTCGTCATTTATGATTTCAGCATAAAACTTGCTCCTCTCCAGGAAGGGTTCGGTCTGGAGGGTGCCATGCTTGGTGAGCTCTCCTGAAACTGGTTACTGACTTCTCTGTTCTCCCAGTTCAGCCCCATTTCTTCCAGTATCCATACCCCCTTGTAACCGAACTGGCTGCCAACCGCTCCCATGCCTCTGCCTGGGGACCAAAGCAGGCAGTCTGCTTCTCAGCAGCCCCAAGCCTTCCGCAGCAATCCCCGATGAGGCTGAGCGCTTGACTGATTGATTAATTACTGGTTTAATTAAAGTTTTGCCTAATGAGTCTAGCCAGCAATTAAACCCCAATGTCAGGGGGGGATGCCAACGCAAAGCCAACACATGTCCTTCTGGGGCAGCCCAAAACCAACATACGTGGGAAGGACACGGGAGTGGTGGGCGCTGATGAGCACCATACAAAGCCCCAAGGCTTTGGAGAGATCACGGAATCACGGAATTTCAGAGTTGGAAGGGACCTCTAGGGATCATCTAGTCCAACTCCCCTGCTAAAGCAGGATTGCCTAGAGCACATTACTCAGGATTGCATCCAGGCGGGTCTGGAAAGTCTCCAGAGAAGGGGACTCCACGACCTCCCTGGGCAGCCTGGTCCAGTGCTCTGTCACCCTCATCGTAAAGAAGTTTTTTCTCATATTTGATCAGAACTTCCTATGTTCCAGCTTGTGCCCGTTACCCCTCGTCCTGTTACTGGGAACCACTGAAAAGAGTCTGGCTCCATCCTCCTTAAACCCACCCTTGAGACCCTTGTAAACATTAATAAGGTCTCCCCTCAGAATTCTCTTCTCCAGGCTAAAGAGTCCCAGGTATCTCAGCCTTTCCTCATAAGGGAGATGCTCCAATCCCTCAATCATCTTTGTTGCCCTACGTTGGAGTCTCTCCAGTAGTTCCCTGTCTCTCTTGATGTCTACCAAAAGCTGTAGACTCCCCTGACACTCAAGTTTGCCCCCTAAAATGCAAGCAAACCAGTTTTGATGTTCCCTACAGCCTTAGCACTGGTCTGGTGCCTTGAATAAGGCTAACTAGCCTATCTCTGACCACGCAGGTCTGGGTTTATGGCTCAGATGAGCCCCTCGTTTTTCTTTGTTCGCCATTTCTCTGTCCTCTGCCAAGGCACAAGGTAAGCGCGCTGCCTCCCCGTGCCCACGTACAGCACCAAGCGTGGAAACCTGCCGTGCTGGAAGAGCCGGGAGAGCCGTGGGCTCGGCAGGCAGAGCGAGCTGCCTCTCAAACCTCTTTCCTGGGCTTTGTCTTCCATCTGAAACTCAGGGCTCTTCTGTGGTGGCGGAGTGAAACCGTAAGGAACAATCAAAAAGGTTAATAAAAAGTTGAAAACGTTCTTAAATGACAGCTCAGGCTTGAAATGTGAGTCTTCTGTTTGTTTTTCTTTGTAGCTCGACTTGAATATCCCTGCTAATTTTTTGAGTATTGCTGTAGTGTACAGAAGAATTGCTGATGACACATTTTCCTAACACACGCATTACACAAAAGGAGATTATATTTTAGCCTCTTTTAGAGACTATAAAATCAGATTCATCCTAATGAAACAGCAAATAAAAAGGGTTTTCCCTTTTCTTTCTCAATCTCTTGGCATTTTTCCTCCTGCGGTTTTATTCTTCTCCTCCCCCCTCCTCTTTCTTACGTTATCTATGTTTCCTGCTCATTTCAACTTGATGACATGTTGCTGGGACAACTAAGTCTCGTAACCTTCTTAACTTTGCCATTGTTACTGCCTGGAGTGTATTTAGGAGGAGTGTTTTAATTTCTTTTCGAAGGCACAGCGCCTGCCCCGTAGAAAGATATTAGAAATGGAAGGGGTGGGGGGGAAGGCTTTTCTTCTATAAATGTATGCTATTCAAATCATCTCTTTTTTTATTTCCTTTAAACCCATCATTTGTATGCTGTAGGTCGCTACTTTAAAACCCAGCTCGCTGTTGCTGAAAGGATCACCCGTATAATGGTGTCATCCATATTCAGCTGAAATCTCGGCTCCACTGGAGCCCAGCGCTTCCCTCCCCTCCCCCTGGAAGCCCAGCCACCGGCACCCAACCCATCCATGCTCACCCCAAATTTGCCGGTGGGAATGAGCAGGCTCAGCTGGGGATCGCGGAGGAAGGAGATCCTGCATCGGGCTCATGGCATGGCACCGCGATGTGCAGTTTATGTAGGAGCAAGCAGTAAAACTGGGTCTTTTGGAGACCTCTCTTTTCTGGGTTGTGCAGTTGGACTTGATGATCTTAAAGGTCCCTTCCAACCTAGACAATCCTATGATACTGTGATGCTCATGGAAGGTCCTTATAGAATTATATCAGAATCACAGAATGGTTTGGGTTGGAAGTGAACCTTAAAGATCATCCAGTGCCACCCCCTGCCCTGGGCAGGGACACCTCCCACCAGACCAGCTTGCTCCAAGCCCCGTCCAACCTGGCCTTGAACACCTCCAGGGATGGGGCAGCTACAGCTTCTCTGGGCAACTTGCGCCAGGGGCTCACCACCCTCACAGCAAAGAATTGCTTCCTAATAGCTCATCTACATCTCCCCTCTTCCAGTTTGAAACCATTCCCCCTTGTCCCATGGCTCCCCTCCCTGATCCAGAGTCCCTCCCCAGCTCTCCTAGAGCCCCTTTAGGGACTGGAAGGGGCGCGAAGGTCTCCCCGGAGCCTTCCTTGGTGTCACCCTTCAGAGGAGAAATGCTTGCTCTCTCTGAGGTGGAAGCATTGGATCTGAGCTGGCCGTCCCAGCCCTTACAGCCCAGGGAGAGCCCGGTGTCACAGCACAGTGTAATATCCCAAACCTGCAGTTGAACACCGGCTGGATGCCTCCGCGTCCACTCCAGTTTGACTATATTAAAAAACTAATTGTACACATGTTGTGCACGCGATCTCCCAGTCTCTTCAGTGTCAGCTTGATGTCTCCCTGACACACTTATTGTACCTGGATCAATGCTCTTTTAACAACTAATTGATCTTTTATTAACATATAATAACTTACTTATTAAATCTAAATTAAAGACTTAATTGAGACACTTAATCTACAGTGGCTCAGTATATCACCCTCATAAGCATAATGTATAATTTAATTAATTGACAGAGCTGATAATAGCATGTCATCTGTCACCATTTCTCCTGACCTGGGAGCTCGTTGCAGCCTGAGGATTTCGCCAGGGATGCAAACGCGGGGCTCTCCCAGGAGCGGTACCACGGGGTTTGCCTCATGCTGCTCAATGCGCCAGCTCATCCCTCACCCCTACCCAAAATGCACGCAAACAAACTGTCCACTGCCTAGGATCATGGATCGAGCTTAAAACTTTATTTGTTTCATGGGAGGAGGCTGAATGTGCGCCAGGCGCTGATGGCGAAGGACCAGCTCAGCCCAGCGCGGCCCCAGGGCTGCCGGTGGAGGACAGCCTGGACATCCAGATCATGGATGGCTGCCTCTCCCCTTCCTCCAAACAGGAATTTCAGCTACTCTCCTGCCTGGCAGCTGCCCCAAAAGTGGGGTGCGGGCAGCGCCCCCCAAGTGGGGAGGTGGTGGGTGGCCCCACCTCCCTGGGGACACATGGGGCCACCCAGGCAGGGCTTTGTTTCCCCGCGGGTGGCTATTCCTTCTGCTCCGGCTCAAATTTGGGGGGCCACGCACCATTTTTTTCCCAGCCAGGCACTTAACGTTGCCCACCTCCCCCACAGTCTCCCAGCAATAAAGAATTTCATTTTAAAAACTGAAAGATTTAATTTAAAAATACAAAATGGCAAAGGGAGGGTTTTTAAATAAAAAAGTAAAGGTAAAGAGATGATGGTTGGAACAAAATGTTCTAGAAGAAAGCTGTTCCCTTGGGGTTTCTTTTCTTTAAGCTTTGCATATTACAATTTGAAATTTTTGTAAAGAGATCCCCATTTTATATTCACACTGGTAGCCTGAATTTAAATATCTCTCTCACCTGAGATTAATACAGGCTTCACCCTGAATTACTTCCCAGCTCTCAAGTACAGCTCTAGAGAGCTCAACTCTCCACAAATTCACTTCTCTTTTAGAGGCATAAAAGCTTATGAAATATATGAAATATTAAAATAGCGTGTGTGCTGGGGCAGAGAGGGGGGAAGGGAAGGCTGGGTCAGTGGTGGTGGGGGGGCTCCTTTGATATGAAAACACACTTTTCCTCAAATGAAACCATGGATCTGTTAGCACAGGACAAGAGACCCATTAAACTCTAAAGACGAAGGTTTCACCCCAAAAGAGGACACACTTTTTTTTTTTTTTTTAAATTGTTAAGCCTTGCAAGGGGAGCAGAATGCAATCCATGTTGTGTGCGACAGAAATTGTTATTTCCGTCAGCAATAGAAAATATCAAGTTTCTCCAGAGCAAAACAAAGTATTCCCTGCAAATGAGGTTATAAACAAAGTTGTAAACACTGGCTCCTTATTATACTAACTCAATATTAACCAAATCCACCTGATGGGGGAAAAGTACTTTGTTTTACCTGCTGAGGACCCATTAGCTAATTGCCGTAGAAATCTGTCATTTTATATAATGATTTAACCCTTGCGGAGCTGTCAGGCTGGTGGAAGAAGGCAGTGGGGGTTTTTTTTGACTGGAGGATTTTGGTGCTGTGAAAACCAGCCCCTGTGTTTGCTTCCATTTGCTGAGCCTGCAAAGAAATCAACCCCATCAAATTTTAATTCTTTGCTTTAGCAGGTGACGCTCAAAGACCTGCTGGTCCTTGGTAGCCCCTCACACCATCCCCAGCTGCTCCCACACCCCCTCCTCCTCTTGTCCTCATCTCTCTTTTCCCTTCCCTGGTGTTTTCATGTGTCCTTTCCTCCCTGCTGCCACCACCAGCTTGCCCAGCCCAAGGCAGGAGCTCCTGTCCCTGGCCAGTGGGGAGGAGAGGAGCTCTCAGCCAAGACAGGTGGGGTATCTCAAGGTGGGACCTCCTGGGAGACCCAACATCAGCCAAGACAGGTGGGATATCTCAAGGTGGGACCTCCTGGGAGACGCAACATCCCTCAAATAAGTAATCAGGAGCTGGCAGTGCCGCACAACCCTGTTTGCTCATGAGCCATGAGCAGAAGATGCTGAGACGGGCATTGCTGGGATGGCAGAGACAACCCAGAAGAGGGCAAAGGGCAACTTTACGCCATAGCTCTGCTTGCAAGAAGAGGCTGCGGTGGGCACTGCCCACACGTGTCGCACCCTGCAATGCTCCACAGCCCATCGGATGGTTTGGAGCTGTGCTTGTCACCACCACAGTGACCTCCCAGGCTTGTGAACCGCTGGCAGAGAAAGCCTTCCTTCAAATGTATGGGTCCCCTAGGAACCTTCCTCAAGGGGCCATCAGCATATAAAAAAACACACCACTTTCCTCCTCAGCCTCTGTAGTCTCCAGGGCTTGCAGGACACCCAGCGCCATTGTAGTCCCAAAAAACACCCCGGATGACAAACCCAGAAGGGATGCGGTGGCGCACGCAGCACACAGCGGGCAAGATGCTGTGTGTCCGCAATGGCCAGTGAGCCCAGGAAAGGGGTGGCCCATCTCCAGTTTGGGACGTGCCAGCAGGGTCCTGCTCCTGGATGTCCCCAAGGCAAGCGCCGCAGATGCTGGAGTCAACCGGGACGGGCACATCCAGGGATATTTTGTCATCTCAATGCCAGGCCAGGCGATGGTGCTTCCTCTTGGCGGCAGCATTTTCCATGCAGACCATCCACATACAGCATCCTCGTGTGGATGCTGTTTTCTTGGAAGGGAACTCACTGCTGCGACAGAGGGGCTTCTGTGCAGCTGCTCCATTCTGCCAGCTGCAATAAATTTCTTTGCTAGCACTGCTCGTCTGAATCGAATATAGTTGATTTCATTTTAAGAAGTCTTTTTTTTTTTTTCCCAGGAAAATGAATGTTAGAGCCAGATAAGAAACTATAGTCTGCTTTCAAGAAGGTTACAAGAAAACTGCATCTTGCATTACTAATCCTTTATCTTTCATGTTAACAAAAAGATTACTGACATATTTTTGAATGAAAGAAAATAAAATAGCAAATGCATCTAAAGAACTGTGTAACTTTCATGCAACACACAAATCGGTTGTTAAACGTGGAGAAAAAAAAAGGAGGGGAATGAAGGGAAAATTCATAATACATTTCCCTTTGTAAAGTGAGCAAACCAACTTTCTGTAATAAGAGAAACTAGTGGAGGATGAGAAGATGCTCCTTTCATAAATGGAGAAGGATGTTATTTTTACCAGGGGCTGGATTCAGACGGCAGAGGAGGAAATTTCCCTTGCCCAGGTTTTCCAGGGAGGGGATCAGGCCGTTCCAGCCCCCATCCTGCCCTCCTGGGGGCCGGTGACCTGCGTCCCTTCGCCCCTTCTACCAGCCTGGGTGAATGTGTCCCACCACGTGGGCCATCCCCAGGACCGCCAGTTGTCACGGGGGACCTGGACAGTGCCTTCCTCCGCAGAGCATCGGTCTGTCCCCCTACGCCAAATCCACCCGGGATGAGCTTTTCTGGTGCTTCTCTCCCCAAACCTCCCTGGAAATCCCAGTCCTGATCCTCAGCCCTGTCTTTCCAGGAGAAAACATCCCCCTGCCTTGGCACACAGTGGTTCATTAGGAAACCCATAATTGAATTCCCTGACCATTCAGTTCTAAAACCCCTTTGATCGAGAATTAGTTAATTACATTGGGCCCAGTATATTCCTTGTTACAAATTTTGCCCATGTCCCGCAGATATGCGATTGCAGGCTCCGCTTGCATTGTGTCCTTTGAAATGCATTTACGAGCCTTTGAAGCTCTCCCCCCTTAATGATGCATTGTTCGTTAATAAGTTGCCTGTAACATTTCCCCATTAGGAAATAGCTGTCTGCGACTCACTTTGGTTTGAATGAGTAATAATAATCCAAATGTAATTGATAATGCGGGAGAATAAATGGGGATAGGCGCTACCTGGAGAATCGGCTGGAGCAGGGCGGAGGGGGAGAGCCAGGTCCCTGCCGGCATCCCTGCCGACGACCTTCACCGCTCTCGCCCTGCCAAGAAATCCATTTGACTTTGAGACTTTTTGAATCAAAACTCCCAGCGGCAGATAAGAGCCGGGGGAGATCACAGGTAAGGGAGCCTCAGCACGGGCAGCCGGCTCTGCCTCCAGCCTGGGGGGGAGCGGGAGGAGCGCGCCGGGATCCTGGGGAAGGTGAGAGGAGATAAGGAGCATCTGGGAGGCTGGCAGGGAGAGGAGGCAGATGGGGAGATAACGTTCAGACGGGGAGATTGCATCTTGCTCGTCTCAGGAAGGAGGGGGGGAGCAAAGGTGGTGGAGCCCCTTCGTTCTTCTCCTTTAGTGCTGGAGTCCGGTTGCGCCCTCTCCGAGCAGCAGCATCTTGACAAAAGGCCTATCCCAGCCTCCCCAAAAAATTGTCCTTTTCCCCAAGGCTTTGGCCCCGGCCCCGCACCACAGCAGCCGCACCAGGGTGTGGGTCTCTGCCCAAATAACCTCCCCGGCTGCTTGCTGGGGCGGCCGGCCATCCTGGGCACCCTGCATCCAGGCAGGGTGCTGCTCCCCAGCACCCAGAGCTCCCCAGCACATGGATTTTCCCCTCCCTTTTCAAATAATTGAGTTTTTTCCCCAAAAAGAAGACCAGGTCTCAGCTCTGCATCCAGGTGGGAATACTGCCAGGAAAGACTTTCCTGGCGGAAAAGTGCCTCGTCCTTGTGCCTTGTGCGGGTGTCTTGTCCTGGCTGGGAAGGCATCTGCAGGGTCACAATCCTGCCATGGAAAGCTTTCCTGTATCCCTTCCTGTGTCCCTTCTTCATCCCTGTATAATTCCAAACAGTTTGGGACCACCCAAAAAAAAAGCTGAAAACCATATATAAGAATCCTGGCAAGCAGGATGTCAATACCTGCCAAGCCAGGCAGGAGTGTGCGGGGATGCGGCGGGACAGAGGCTCTTGCCTGAGCTGGTCCAGCCATGGGGAGGTGGAAGGGATGCTTTGCCTCTTCCCTGCTGTTTTGCCCCAAAGCCTGCTGTGGTTCCCCCTTCGCAGGGCAGAAGGGAGCCTTTGAGCAGCAGCAGCCCCAGCCCAGCACATCCCTCTGTCCAGGGAGGAGGTCAGCAGCCAACGTGTCCAGGCACATCGGTAGAATTTGATTTCCAAGAGACCAGAGCATCCAGAAAGAGACTCAGAAACCGAGCTCTGCTCAGTCATGCGAATTGACTGGGTGGAATATAATCAGCGCTGGGAACTCTCAGAGCCTTTCCTTCCAGCACCTTTCGCTGGAGGTGTTCAGCCATGCCCAGCACGGCAGCACTTTTCACTTAAAAACTGACCTAAAATCAAGAAAGTTTAAACAAAAGGGTTAAATATCCCCCCTTCCTTCTCCATCCAAATCCAAAGCAATTAAATTTGGGACTTATGAAAGCCCTGTTTTGCTTTAACCCCTACCAAAATACTCTTGAATTGCTCTGGTTTGCTTTGACCTTTTTCTCCAGCCCCCCTCAAACACCTCAAACACGGCATCGCTCCCGGTCGCACATTGCTCTGGCTGGGAAACTGCTCCTCCAGCACATCGCTCGCAAGGTCTTGTCTCTTCCATTTGCTTCTATTGCCCTCTGCTGGGGACCGTCAAAGGGACAGCTTGGTCCCCCAGGCAGTGCCTTCTCCTCTCCGCCTCCCTCTGCGATTTCGGGGCAGCCGCAGTGTCCCAGGTCAGAGTGCCAATGTCCCCCCGCAGCAGCGATCCCCCGTCACCCCTTGCGTGTCCCAGAGAAGCAGCTCTCGCCCATGACACCACACACCTACTTGTGGGCATGGCCAACCCGGCGTGTGGCCACCACATCTGTCTGAGAGGACACGTGTGACCACGAGAAGACAGCAGAGGGGTCTCCAGGGTGTATGTGTGGGTATCTCATGCGAGATACGAAGCAGCTCAGCTCTGGTCTTGCATCTACTTGTGCACAGCTTGAAAGCTCTGTGCGCCCGGAACTGGGACTGACTTTATCCACAAGCTCAAACCAGGATGGACAAAGCCGGTCTTGACCATCTCCTCCTGAAAACTCTTTGCTCTGAGTAACCTTTGCATTCCAGCCCGTGTCAACGGGGATGCACAGGGTGATTCACACATAAAACAGAAGAAAGAAGGATGTCTGGAAGGGCTGCACTGACAAATCCAAAGCATGTGCCGTAATCCCCAGTGAGGACCTTCAGAGACTGCCTGAGTATGGTCCAAGGAAGCTGATGAACCTACAGGGTCTTTGGTTTCAGTGAGAAGGGCTCCAAGGGCACCAAATCACAGAATCACAGAATGGCTGGGGCTGGAAGGCACCTTAGAGGGCCCTCTAGTCCAACCCGCTACCAAAGCAGAGTCACCCAGAGGAGGTGGCACAGGAACACGTCTAGGTGGGTTTGGAATATCTCCAGAGAAGGACAATCCACAGCCCCTGGGCAGCCTGTGCCAGGGCTCTGCCACCCTCAAAGGAAAGAAGTTCCTCCTCATGTTGAGATGGAACTTCCTATGCTCAAGTTTGTGCCCGTTACCTCTTGTCCTGCTGCTGGGACCACTGAAAAGAGCCTGGCCCCATCCTCCTGACACCCACCCTTTCAGTATTTATAAGCATTGATAAGATCCCCCCTCAGTCATCTTTTTTCCAGACTGAAAAGACCCAAATCCTTCAGCCTTTCTTCATAAGAGAGATGTTCCTGTCCCCTCATCATCTTGGTAGCCCTTTGCTGTCCCCTCTCCAGCAGTTCCCTGTCCTTCTGGAACTGGGGAGCCCAGAACTGGACACAGTGCTCCAGATGCGGCCCCACCAGGGCAGATAGAGGGGGATGTATTGCACTGAACCTGTTGCAAACGGCAATGAAGTCTTGCACTGACGTGACATTAACGACCTTTGGTGGGGGGGGAAAGGGGCCTGCATCAAGGTGGCTGATGCCTCAAAACCCAAGAGCATTGACAACGCCAAGAGGAGACCCACAAAACCCTGAGGACTGCTGTGGGCAGCACGAAAGCTCAGGCCATGCCCACAGCAAGCAGCAAGGAGGATTTTCTGCTGCAAGCTGGGAGCGTGGCCGCCAGAAAGCCCCAAAGAGGAGGGCAAACACAGGAGCATGGGCCGATCGTGTCACAGCTGCCATGGTGACGGCTCCAGCCGAGCCCTTGCTGCGGCTGCCGTGCCAAGCTCGCACCATCAGGGCCTGGGAGCAATTCGCGGGGGGCGGGGGGCAAAGCTGAGCACCAGCGTCCCACCGGGGCCACGCAGCAATCTCTGCCAGCCCAGGCAGAAACCCGAAGATATGATGCTCTGGTGCAGAGATAACCGTGCCCCACGCTGGGCCGCCACCAGCCAGCTCAGAAAAGGAACAAATTGGCAGCATTCAGAGGAATATTCTTCATTTCTAAGCGTATCATTTCTGTCCTCTGGCAAAAAAAACCCCCCCCCAGCCCTGCCCCCGCCCCTCCCCGCCCAGCTTTGTAGCAGCTTTTGCGTTTCATCGGGTTGAATCCAAGGTGGAAAAGGGGAGGGAAGAAACTGGGGACCAGTTTCCTTGGAGAACTGGGGGGATTTTGGGAGGGTGAGGCTCTCCTGTGTGGCGTGGGGAGCAGTGCAGGTCTGCATCCAGAGCCAGAGGGAAGGGATGGGGCAATAAGGATGGAGAAAGGGAAGCCACCAGCCCTCTCAGAGGGTGTCCTGTGGTCCCCTGGGGATGGTCAGCTTCACAGGGGATGGTCCTTCTTCCCTCAAAGCGGTGCCATCTCCCACCATTCCCCAGTCCCACCTGGACCTGCTTCTGCCAGGCAGCTGGAAAAGAAGTTTGGAGGATGGCGGCACAGGGAGGAAATGAGAGGAAAACCAGCCACGGGTCTTTGGGCACCACGGGGAGAGAAATGAAGGTGGCTTCAGGATTTCACAGCCAGTCTGTGCCCCTCAGTCACAGGGCGAGGAGGGGACACAGGCGCCCACCCAGTGGTCTCTGCTTCCATAAATCCTTGCACACCTGCTGGATTACAGATGATAGAGGAGAGGAACGCCTTATACCAATTAATTCCCAAAGTGTAATTAACATCTGGGCCAGCTCCATGCGATCCCCAGCTGCTAATGAAGCATGGCACTGCTTTAATTCCTGCAAGACCGCATCATCTTCTTATTAAATCCAGGAGTAGGTTCCATCACATTTCCCTTAAAGGGAAAAAAAGGAAAGAGAGAGAAATGGAGCAGGATTTGTCTCAATGAAATATGATAGATTAGAGTTTGCAGGATAAAGAAAGTAGGAGCAGGGGGGGAGGGCACGAAATGTGAAATTTCGTAGGTGTGTGTGTGTGCAGGCATCGGTATATTCTCTCTCGCAATGACCTCCTTACGCCCCATCCATCAGCCCGGGGTTGGCTTATTCTAACTAGCAGAGTCTTTTCTCGTGCCTAACAGGCCCATCAGACACAATCTGCATGCCAATTACCGGAGCAGACCCCCTGATACTGAAAAATGGAAATTAGCTGTCAAGCGGAAAACTGCGGCGGCGGCGGGGCTGGGTTTGGATTGCCTGCACCCCCCCCTCAGCTCGCTCATATCCATACGCGCCCTGCTCCACCAGCAGCGCTGACAAGGGAGCCCCTGATGCGAAAAGTAATCTCGAATAATAATAAAATAAAAAAGAGTAAATAAATAAAATGAAAAAACCACCCAACTAGCATATTTTATTGTTATGCGTGCCAGTTGCCAATGTTCAGGGGCACAATGCAAAATCCAGCCAGAGGAGCGGGATGGGTGGAAAAGAGTTGGGATAATTGCATTTTCCTGGGTGGATCAGGTGGTGGAAGGGAAGGACGAGGGGAGGAAAGGTAACCAGAACCAGGGCTGGTCCCTCCCACGCTCCGGGGTGGATGCAGCCCAAATCTACCCACTGCGGATCCAGCATCCGCTGCTGGGTGGGACAAATCCCACTGTGGGGGATGGGGGACGGACAAGCGCATTGCCCAGGCAGACGTCGCCCAAAATCAGGGTGGGAGATGCTTGGAAACATGCTGGCCAGAGTACACCTACCTGCAGGAAGTTTTTCCTTCCAAAACGGGGACGGCAACAGGCTCTCTGCAAAAACTGGGGGCCAGGCCATGCTGGAGCTGGTGCCTTCCATGAGCAGGAGCCAGCAGCCCTTGGAGAGCTTTGATGGGAGCCGGGGTAAAATGAGAGCTGGGAGGGTTGGTTGGTCCTGGAGAAATATTTTGGGGGGCAAAAATGCACCAAAACCCAACCGTAATACCAAAATGTCTGCATCCTGCTGACCCGTGATGGAGGAGAAAGGACCAAAGTTGTCCTAGAAGATGCCTCACCCTTTGCAGCAAAGGGCTGAAAGAGGGCAGGGGGCTAACGCTGGGGGGGTGAACTGCAGGGCCACGGGAGAAGGAGGAGGAGGAGAAGGAAGATGACTCTCTTCAGCCCACCTTTGTGCTGGGGGAAGCCTGTGGGGCTGGAGCTGCCCCTCTCAGTAGCCCCTTCCCACTCCCTGCTGGCAGCTGCGTTCCTGGGGGGTCGGGGCGCCGCAGCTTGACAAGCATCACTTAACCTGCCTCCCTGCTCCGTAATAACCTCATACATCAACCGGGAAGAGACCGCAGAGCATGGCTAGAAGGGCTCTGCTTCTACAGCCAGCGTCATTATCCCAAGGCCCCTTGGCTCGATATGCAAATGGGCTGGGGGTCCCCGGGGTGCCCAGGAGCAGAGTGCCCTGCAGAGCCGACATCAGTTATTCCTGAGCGCAGGCGTGCGGCCACGGCGCGGGTCCAGCCTGACATCTAGCGGCACCGGGCAAAATGGGGTGCTCCAGCTGGCAGCAAACTGGGCTGACTGGGAGCCCCAGGGTCCCCGTTGCTCCCTGCACCTCTTCCTGCCCTTCAAGATCCTTCAGCAGCAACCTCCCATCCCAGGGTGGCTTTCAGAGGCACTCACCGCCTCTGTCCACGTCCAGCCTCTTCTTCCCCCTCCAGCTGCACAGCTGGACATGGCACTTAGCCCCATTTTAAGCAGCCAGACCCCTTGTCTCACACCTACAAGGGCCATCCTGTACCTGACACACTGGTCCTCAGCGTCCCCCATGGAGTTGGCAGCCACCTCCCTCCTGCCTGCTCTGGGATCCCTGACTCTCATCTCCACTTTCTCCCCGGTCCATTACTCCATGCATCACGAGAGGGACATGCTCCTCCAGCAACAGGATGCCTGCTGCCTGCCCAGGTTCCCTGTGGGTGTCTCAATGCATGTGGCATGGATGCAGACCTCATCCCTTCTCCCCAGCCACCAGCAGCCCCTCCTCCAGAGCAGTGACACAGCAAGCAGGGACTCCCCAGGGTCACAACAGACTGAGCCACCCACAGTCAGCACCAAGAACTGGAGTCCCAGGGGTGGGTGGTCCCACTGCCCCACTGGCCAAGCACAAGCTCCAGCTAGGGGATGGCTTTCTCCCAGAGAGGAGCAGTGGGATGGAAGGGAGGGGATGGGGACAGCCGGGAGGCGGAGACCACAGAGATGGAGGCAAATGGGGCTGGAGGAGGAGCTTGGAGGAGGCTCAGCTCCACACCAGTTCTGCCAGGGCAGGATAACTCACATGCAGACCCCAGGAATAAGCAAGGACAGGCTGAGCTGAGGGACTCAGTTGCTTTATTGAGGGCCTCCAGCACCCCAGTCACTGGGCTGCCTCACTGGGAGATGCTGCGGAAGGACTGGACGGTGGGGCTGGCCGCTCCCCACTCCACGGGTTTGCGGTACTCCCCCTTGGGCAGCAGGTACTGCCTGCCCCGGTAGTTGGGATGCTCGTAGAAAACCCAGGTGCCCTCCAGCACTCTGCAGGCATGGACCTCACGCATGTGCCACTCATCCATGATGGAAGGGCAGTCTTCGGTGGCTTCGAACATCTGCCCACCAAAATCTCCCTTCTCAAATAGCTGGATGTGGCCCCGGCCTCCACTTGGCTAGAAAAAAAAAAAAAAGGGAGAGAAAATGGGAGAGGGCTGGAAGGAGGCACCAACACGACCTTGGCTCTGATGGTCACTAGCAGGTGGGAGCAGCACTGAGGCACTGTCAGACTCGGATCAGGTACAAACCACCCTCCCAGCACGGGGCTGAATGGTTCAACATCAGTCCCCAAAAGCACCGCTGGGGTAGCTCTTGGCCAAACATCATGTGCAAAAGCACCAAGCTGGAGCAGAGAGCGCTTTCAGCCCAATCCCCCACCGCAGCCTCAGGAGGGATGAGGCCCGTTCAGCCAGTGCTGGGTGCTCTCTCCCAGGCAGCCTGCCTGTCCCGCTGCCGCCTTGAACCCTTCAGCCACCCCACACGAGCATCAGGAGGAGAGACGGACCCCCCTCCACTCCCCGCTCCTCCGGGCAATGAGGAGTTTAATGAGCTGGTGACCCCAGCTGAGTTGTATTACAGGCAAACACAGCGCGGGTATTTTCCACTGCGATTTGAAGCGCCACGTTGCCTGAAGGCACTTGCGGCAGTTTTAATCTGCAGCTGCCTGGACACCGTCCTCCCCCGCCTCCCCAAGCCCGGTCTCGTTGCCAGCCCCAGATGGATCTCTCGGATCCATGCGCTGCCACTGCCGCTTCTCCGGGGCACTCTGACCCAACGCCTGCGTCGCAGGTCCCTGTGCGACCCCCCCGAGCACAGGAGGGGAAGGCAGGCACCAGGTGGATACGCAGGATAAAGCCTCCGCATTTCACCCTCATGGAGGAAGCTGTGTTGCTGCTATATCTCCCACGTGTTTTGGCTCCATCCCTTATGCCAGATCAGTGTCCTGAACCAGCTGGAAACTCTCCCTGCCCTATAGAAAGATCTAGCTCAAACCCACAACAGCCTCAAAGGGGCGTTAGACCTCCAGACATAAAAGCAAAACCCCTTCTGGGCTGTGAGACCTGCTCCATGCAGTGGGAGACCATGGCTGTGCTACTGGAGTCAGCAATGCACAGATCCCCACCAAAGGGCAAAGGCGCAGCAGCAGCATTTAGTGTCTCAACGCCAACCCACACTCCACCCACGCGCCCAACCCTGCCAGTTTTAAAGGGTGCTGCTCCCCATAAGCTTCCCAAAGGGATCATTCCCTCTATTCCTTTCACCCATCCAGCACTTCCGCAGGGTGTAAACGCTGCTCCCCATCAACCTACATTTATCCCGTCTCCAGCTGGTGGAAGGACAAGTGCTGCAGAGGCTGGAGAAGCATCTCCCCACCATCAGTTAGGAGGGGATGAGCACAGTTCCTGTGCTGCAGGGGGGAGACGCGTTGCCCTGTGTTCTCCTAATACCAGGAGACACCGGGCTGCTCCAAGCATGCCCAAGGAGGGCTTCAGGCATCCCCTTCCCACTCCTGGTCACTCCAGGTCTGCTCCTGAGGCTGTTCTCCCCATGCCCAGAGGGGCTTGGTGACACTGAGATTCATTTCCCTCTATCAGAAGGGAGCCCTAGCTTGCTAAAGAGGCTCCTGCAAAATCCACATCCCGCTGTTACAAGCCCTGTGGCCACTGTCAGATTTGGATCAGTTGGCAGCACGTGATGGGGGAAGGCAAGAGACAAACTGCGGAGCAACGTGCCCAGACGCTAAAGTCCTTGGAGAAACATGCAGATATAGAAGCTCACCTACAAAGCACTCAAAGGGATCTGGGTTTTCCCATTGCAGTCAAGGATGGAAGAGATTTACCTTCTCCACTCACCAAACACCTTGCTGTTCCTGGAGCACAACTGCAGGAGCAAACCCCCTTTAGCCATCCTCTCCAAGGGAGCTCCCATGGATTCCCTGGAAGATGGGAGCCACCCACAAGCATGCTGAAACCCTTTAACGATAGGTATCAAAATTAAAGTGTCCCTTGGGAAGAGGTCGCACTTACTATCTGGACGGCTTTGCAGGAGCCGAGGCGGTCGTTGAGGCCCATCCAGTGGTGGTAGTCAGGATACTCGCCATGCGTCAAAACATACATGTTCCCAGAAAAGTTGGGCCTCTCGTAGGCCACCCAGGTGCCTCCATCCACACGAATGGAGTTGCAGCGGCTCAGGTAGGTGTGAAAATCAGGGCAGTCGCTGTTGCATTCGTAGCAACGGCCTAGGAAATCCTTGTCTTCATAGAAGGTGACCTGAAACACAAGCAGAGGAAGGAAAGCAGGGAGGTTCCTTGTCCCCCAGCACAGTGTGAAATACCTGAAAAAAGAGCCCTCAAGATGTCAAAAAGTTATCAAGTCCAGCCATTGAGCAGGATCAACTGCATCCCAACTAACCCTGGCAGCTGATTCACAAGTCTAGCCCCAACGTCTCCAGCTGCCACCCATGTCTTGCCTTTCCCAGCACCTAGTTCTGTCCCAACCCAACCCAAAGTTCCCGTGGTGAAGTCCCTGTCCTCTTTGCAGCAAAACACTATTAATGCATTTCCCTCCCACCTTCTCTAGATCAGTAGTTACTCAATTATAGCCAAGGGAGCCGTAAGTAGTCAACGGACTGTTCTAAGCAGCACTTCATTTATACCTGGTTACAGAGTGTTTGCAGTTAGACCTTTACTGATAAGGGGGTGGTGAGGTCTCTCATCGCCTGGGTCATGTATTCTAGCCCTGCAATCGTTCTCCTTGCCCCCACTCTATCAGGTCCACAGTTGACTTTTGCAAAACTCAATGCCAAAAGCTGGACAACACTCGAGCTTTATCGGTGCCAAGAAAAACTAAAGGAGAGCTTTAGTGGCGGATAGCACAGTTCTTCGGACATCCAAGGATTGCATTTGCAGTCAGCTTCTTCTGCTTTGGTTGCTGCAAGTTTGTGATACAGCTGACAAATTTCCGATCCATCACCACACTTCTTTCCCAAGAGCTGCTCTACAGCCAGGCAGCTGACTGCAAAGCACTTTGCTCGGGGACACTTTTTCTCCTACTTGATCACAACCCGTTTTGAAATGATCTCGAGAGCTGGTGAGCAAATCCCATTCATCTTGCGAGGTATCACCGACCCAGCCAGGCCCGGAGAGGCGACACGTGCTTTCTTCAAAAAGTCCTTCGTGGAAATATTGCCAAGCCCTACACCCAGACCAGTCCTTTGTACAGATCCATTTTTAGATCCTTCCAGATGACAATTATTCATCAAGAGCTGCTCTTTGCAATAAGGGTTCCCGAACCATCACGTCTACTTTGACTGTATCCCTTGCTTGCTTACAGTACTAGAAAGTCAGACCATGCCAAAAATTACATTAGTTTGACATGAATTGGTCTCAGCAGATCCCTTTCAGCCCATCTTCCACCTTAACAGGAGTTTGATGACTTATTGCAGTGTCTTTTGGAGCCTTGCATTGAATCAACCGCTGTGCAAGTTGGTTGATCCAATGCAGTGCATACTCAGGACAACGTTTCACCTTTTCCAGCTTTCCAGTACGGCATCATGCTACCGGGTTATTTGGTAGCATCTGAGATTGCCTCAGCCAATTCCCCCACATGCTCTGTAAAGAATTTTTCTGGCCACAATGATTTAAACATCTAACATCTCTGTAATCTGTTTTCCCCCATAGTTTTTCCACAGCTTGAGTATTAAGATACACTCCCACCTTTTGCTCCTAAGCTGGCTGTACTTCACCTGCAGTGCTTTGGCTACTGGGATTGATCTAACATCACTACTGTTAAAAATACTGTTCATTGGCACAGTTTCAACCCAGGAGATAGATTCAAATCCAGGACAGCCCACCTACTTTTTTTTTCCCATTCACTTTGTGTTAAAAAATAAGTTGGCCACAGTTTTCCTAGAGCTGGTTGGTCAGTGTGTCCCACCAGCCTGACCAGGCATACAGGAAGTCGGACTAATCATGCCAGAGGATTTATGTCCTGGGTCTTCCGGACTGTTAACAGACCTTTATTAGGATAATGTTATTTCCCTCACATTTTCCTCTTACTTTCAAGGGACTGATCTCCCATTGCAGAGCAGTTGGCACACACAAAGCAACCTGGCCCCACCTCTCTCCCTCCTGAGCAAGCTCTTCCTATCTTCAGCGCAATGGAGAGGTAGGAGATCACCACCATCTTTCCAGCAAGTAAATAAAAGTTGTAAAAGCACTAAAATGTCCCATTCCTGTTCTCCCACACTGCTACTATTGGGCTACTATTGGTCCACCCTTGCCAGCCACAACCCTGCTGTTGTTTTACAGATCCTGCTTCTGGATCTTCGTCCCTAGAGGCATCACCTGAAAAACCTGCCAGCATGAGCCCAGAGGCAATGCTGAAAGTCCTGGTCACCGAGGTTTGACAATCACTCGCCACCAGCAGTCCTCTTCTTGAAGCCAGCGGTCGAGGAAGCCACAGCACCCCAGTAATACCTTCCCCAGGGTGGTACACAGGGATGCATCTCTTCACAGCTCCGCTCTTACCCTTCGCTTGGACAGTTGATGAGCTCTCCCCTTCTTCAACCTCACTCCCAGAGCTCCGCAGCCCCTTCAGCTCTGCAATCCTGCTCCTGTCCACACAGTGAGCGTCCAGCCCGCTCGATGAGGAGCTCTGCCCAACGTCTGTAAGACCACAGGACAGGCCTGGTCTCCGTGCAGGCAGCACCTCGCCCGGGCTGAGGGATGCCTCCTCCTGCCTCACTGAGGGCAGCTGGCAGTGGAAAAGGAATGGGTCTCCCTCACCTCTGGCCCTGGCTCCGCACAAGCTGCCTGGATTTCGCGGCTGGCATCCAGCAGACACAGCTCCTCTTGAGATGCCCTATCACAGCACCTGTGCGTGACGTTGGGTAAGTTGGCCTTTAATTTTGTAACAGAAAAGAAAAAGCTCATTTGATGTTCCTTCCCCACCCAGCCTAACACAGCTGAACTTCAATTTGGCAAAGCCACCTGGTGCTCCTGGGAGGGTGTTTTCCCTGTAGTTATAAAGCCACAAAGCCAAAGAAATCCGAGAGCACACTAAGGGTACGACCATTCCCACAGAACAGTGACCAAAAGTGTTCGCTGCTTTATTCTGAGACCGTTTATAGGAAGAGTTAAGGAGAGGGCTCCTGCCCACCCATTCTCCACCACAGCTCTTTGCAGACACCCTCAAGTCATTTCAGACCTTCACACTCGGCGCTTCTCAGCTTTCCTCTAATGATTCAGGCACAAACAGACCAGACTGATGCTTTTCACCTGCAGCATAATGACAGGTGAATTACAGATTTCAGTTCCAGATTTGTCAGTTTGTTTCAGTCGCATCCTACTCTGATGCAAATCGCCTTCCTTCAGTAGAGCCATTCAGTTGCTCTGCTCGCAGCACTAACCTGGTAACCGCTCACTGCCCAAACTTTGCTTTTTGGGGGCTTTACATGCCAGATAACAATTTGTCATAGCAGATCTTCCTTACGGGACTGTAACACTCCTTCTCCCTTGGCCACCTCATAGCAGGTATCATATTTCTTCCCAACAGCAGCTCTGTTAGAAGGAAACTCATAAACAATAACTGTAAGCAATAACCAGTAGTGCCCACTGCCTTCTAAGCAAGCAGCACTGGGGCAGTGACCCCTTTCTAGGGCAGACGGCTTGCTTAGGTTGTGAGAAATAGCGTTTCATTCTCTCCTTTGCCCTTTTCTTCTCCCTGGAACGTGCTAGGCAAGAGCATGGCACAGAGAAAAGATGAGATCTGCACTCTATCACTGACTTAACTCCTCTCAGACACTTTGCGGCACCATGGCAGCACACAATCAACAAATTCCCTGTTGGAGGCTCACAGGGGACATGGCTTTCAGCAGGGGTAAAGGCAGCATGTGTTTAAGTCTCTTTAAGCGGACGGGAGACTTGAGCATGAATCAGTTACATCTCCCCAGCACCTTCTTTACACACGGGTACATAGGCTGCAGTCCGACAGCCACCAGGTTGGAAGGAAGCGGCACACCATCCTCGGTTCCTAAAGGCTGCTCAGAAATAGCCAAACGACTTTGAGCCAAGATCACAGACAAACAGTAGGGAGAAGCAGAGACTGAATCCAGGTCTCCTGCAGCACCAGCCCGTCGCCTACAAAACCACTCTGCTTCCAAGCCCTCTGCCCCCTGGGGTCTTACAGCCTCCACAGGTTAAAAGGAACGTAACCCAAAAGCAAAACTAATACCATGGAAAGATGTAGGTCTGTCAACAGCTTCTTAACAGTTGCCTAACATTTCACAGGAGACACTGGCCGCTAGCTCAAAGTTCTCGCCTCCCTTTCCCAGCTGTTTATCCCTGCAACCCTGCAACACCGTCTGCGTGACCAAGCAGCTCAGCTCGGCTAACTTGAAGACTGAAGACCGCAGCGTTAGAGCTGGATCCCCATCTGATGCACGTCACTCTAACTGGAGTTGAGCTTTCTGATCTACCTCCTTCTCCGGTTTAAATTCATCTCTGCCGATTCCACCAAATCGCGAGGCCAGTTCGCATTGCCTTTGGCGCTATGGTCATCACCCAGGCGTCCTTCTCTCACAGCACACCCTTTGCTCCACCATGGAAGGGAGATGTGGCAGCTGCCACTGGCGTTGGGGCTCAGCTCCTCCCAAGGCAGCCTTCCACGAGACTGCTCTGCAAATGTGGCTCATCACATTCGCTGCTGGCACAGCCACCGTCAATTTACAAGGCATCATGTCCCGATGTATTTTAAAATACCCCCTCACCAGTCACTGTGTCCGACTCTGTCCTCTTGCAGAGCCACACCTAGAGGAAACAGCCAAGATCTGGGAAACGACTAGGGAGGGCTCCAGCTTCCCTCCATCTGGGGAGGGATTTCAGGCACCTCCTCTTGCCGACAGACTGACAGAGGGGGAAGCTCAAAGCAACCAAACTTTCTCCACAACTTACCCTTGATAAATTCTGTAATCCTAGCCACAATCATGTGTAGGCTGCAAATAAACTTACCTTGGTTCCAGCTCTGGACATTTTCCGTTCCAGCCAAGCTCCCTGGTGCTGGAGGAACGTCAGAAGCTGTTACAAACAGCCAGCATCCAAGGCACCCTTTTTATAATGGGCTTGTTTTAAACCAGACAGCCGCTTCGTCATGAGAATAGGATCCAAAAATTGAGTCAGTGATTCTGAGGCTATAGACAGTTTCCAGAAAAGCAAACAGGATTATGGAATAAAGGAAGGCTTCACCATCCTCCCTTTGTTACTATTTGCTGACTCAGAAGACCAAAACTCTGCCAAACGCACTCAAAACACGCAGCCCCCTGCCAAGTCCTAGAGGACAGGGGGCGATTTGGCTGCTCTCTCCCTTCCAAGCATGTTAAACAAGACGGCACCCTCGTCAGCTCTAAAAGGCCCATCCTCGTGTGTAAGGAAGAGACACGATACTTATCGGAGAACATTCCCATGCAGTGAAGGATGCAGCTGGGAAACGGGGAACACGCACCCAGGGCAGACACCGCAGGCTTGCAAAGAACAGCCTCCGCATAGAGGCTCTGCTCCAAAAGCTCCCAATGCAAACATCTGCGCAGCAAAGAGGCTGCGTATTTTTATAGCACACCCTCAGCTTGAGCTATTATTGCTCCAAATTGGGCCTGACAGAGAAGAAGAAGAATGTGTGGCCGCACACCACCAAAGTGATTTCACACATCAGATAGTAGAGAACAGTGCCCAAATTTCTGACAAAATCTGCCAGCATCACAAATTCAACTCAAAATTCTTAAACTGCCGTCTGTGGTTTGAGCAAAAGTATTTCTTTTAGCCACACTCTGGCCCAGGGAGGGCGAGGATTGCTGGCTGATGTACACCCACACCCCCCCGCCAGTGCATGATGAAAAAACTCTGCAGCTATTCACTGCACGAGCCCGAAGGCTTAGCGAAACAAAGGGAAACGAATTTGGCACAGCAGCGACTGAAACACACAGACCCTATTTTCAAATCTGTCAGGACAAGCAGTCTCGCAGCAGCAGCTCTGCATGCTACCCCATGTACGCTGCCACCGCTCCGCTAAATGCAGGCAGATATGACCGTCTGAGACAGACGTGCTCACCAGCATCTCGCCCTCTTCCCATTTCAGGTGTCTTGGATCGCCCAGTGATGCTGCTTACAGCTCTTGCTGCTAGAAAGCTGTAAGGCCACTTACAGATATTTTTTTATCCAAATGCTGTCTTATGAAGATCACAGCCCAACCACAATCCACGTCCTATCGAAAGGCAACTCAGGAGGTTCACAAGGAAATCTCAAAGCTGTCACTTTGAACATCCCTCCTTTAAGAGTTGGTTAACTGTAATAAACTCGCCTTGTATTTCGTCACCTGCCTCCCCAGGAGCCAAGAGAGACCTTCAGAATAATTCTAGCATCAGAATAGCTGTGTGCAGCAGAGCACTGAACACCCATGCCTTCCCCTCGCTCTCGGGATAGCTCTCCAGAAGGTGCACAGAGCTGCTGCGTTCGGTCTTCCATGCAACGCCTTGGCCTACGTTGCCCAGCTCGTTCAGGTGCTCAGCTATGAGCACATCTCCCCAAGACAGGTTCCACTAGCACATGAGAACGGCACTCAACCAAGTTAATACTCTTTATAAGAAATAGGTAGGAAAGAGTGTTTGTATTAAAATGCTGTGCCAGGGCAGCCTTCAAAACCTTCAATTCCATGGCTGTTAACAAATTAGCACTTTTCTCTCAGCTGACCAGTTGACATTTCATTAAGCAGCAAAGAGGTTGTGTCCCTCTAACACCCACCATACAGTTAAAACCCCTTCCCTAGGACACGCACCAGGCTCATCCGAGAACTCTTGTTTTATTGACATTTGTCAAAGCAATGCAAACGTGTAAGGAAGTTAATTCCATATCATCGCACTGCTTAAGTGCCGCCTTCATATAAAAAAAAAAAATCCACTGAATTTCCTTTATAAAAAAATCAAACATTTCTTTTACACATTTATAAAAACAGCGTGGCTGGCTCGTACCATAAAGATGCACGCGATGCCCATGGCCCCGCGTCCACCTCTGCACTGGGAAGTGCTGTGTTGCTGGATACTTGCACACCACAAACGCTAACCACGATGACAGCCTCCCCTCTAAAGGATCTGCAACAAGACATACTTCATCATCCTCTAGTGACATGTGCTTTCTCAGTTATCAACAGAATAGTTACAGCACACTCCGGGGAAAGCGCCAGTGATTAAAATTCCTAAAGCAAACGGACAGTCCAACCCGCGCCAAGGCTGGGCATTGCATCCACATCGAATGTGTTCAGGCGGGATGGTGGCAAAGTCTTAGTGAGAACTGTTTTCGGCATATGGCTGCCTGTTCCCAGAACTCTGTAACAAAATAAGAAGAGTAAATTTTACTCCCAACAGTTCTTTAAAAAGCAACTCAAAGACTAAAGAAAAGGAAAAAAAGAAACACAACCCACAACCTTCTAATGGTTTGAAACGTGCAATGGCAGAAAAACACAACAAGGACTTGTCGTTAGCTCCTAAACTACTTCTACTTGGGAAGAGAAAGACACAAGAAAGTAAGAATTATTTGAAGTTTCAACTCTCTTAAGCAAAAAATGAGACAGGTAAGTACAGACAAGGCACACAGCCTCCTTGAAAGAGCAGCTGTTCAAATAAGTTTTTACATCAGATTACATACAATATGCCTATCTGCCTTTACAGACACACACAGATGTGCCCGACCAATCAAACAGAACACCTGTAGGGAACAAGGGAGGTGCTGAGTACACAGGGAATAGGTTCAAATTGAAAAGTGGTTTTGACTGCAAAATAAGAACTAAAACCAAATGCAAGGCTCTTGGGAGAATGTTCACTGAACAGCCTTCTACGCCTTCTACCTCCGCCCGGGCTGTGCACAGAAACATGGGACAATTCTTCTAGACAGAGAAGAATCAAGAGAAACATGCCCTCTACTCACCCTTCCTTTCGCTGCACAGGAACACGATGCTATCCTGCTGCCTGCTTGGAGCCTACCGCAGGAGGAACGAGGCTATCCAGCTGCTGACGGTTCCCCGTCTGAACCAGCCATTGGTAGAATTTGTTTTCTACCAACATCTGGAATTGTTTCCTCTGATCCCTGAAACCAAAAGATGACCAGCAGGGAAGTATGCAAAGGTCAAGTTTATTTATAGTATTAGACTTCTAAACCTCACCTTCCCTACCAAAACAAGCCTCCATATGTATCAGCTAAGAGCTGGGCTTGGTTCATTAGCTGCCCGTACCGGCCAGAGAAGGTTTTTACCAAGTGAATATTGATATGATGAACCCCAAAGGCAGAACTTGGTGGAGTTAGAGAAGTCATGCAAACTTCCTCATCCCACCAGCACAGCCACCCTGCCCCACAGGGCTGCCTACGCTTTATTTTTTAGAGCACAGATTAAACTTGTCTGACAAGGGAGAAAAAGAAGATTAGTATCCAGCGTTTAAGCACTGAGGAGACAAAACTGTCTTCTGACAGCGTCTGAAAGAGAGAGGATGGAGATCAGGAAAAAATGCACATATAAACAACACTCCTCAAATAATTCCCATTACTGGCAAATAACTTCTGGGATGTTTTTTGTAAGACCAGCAATAACAGGGTATATCACTTCGCTCAGGCTCTGCCACTGGTGGATGTCCAAAAGCAGTGCAGGCTCACAGCAGCATTTCTCCAGAATAGTATCCCAGACACTTGGGATCACCTCAGCTCCACAATTTCTTAATCCAAAGGTGGCACGAGTATTGAGTAACTCCTGCTGCACTTTTTTTCCTATGAGCTTATGCAATTCCTTTCAGAACCCACGTAAAACACGAACATTTTCAGTATCTTGTGGAGAGTTTACCTGGTTTTTGCTTTGAACCCATTCCTAATTTGATGGGTTGATCCCATCCTGTACTGGGAAAAGCAGCAAACCAGCCCTATGCAGTTTCGTGCCACTCCGGTTCAGAGAGGCTCGGTGTACCCAGACCCTTTTTTCAAGTTAAAGGCTCTCCTTTGTACTATCGCTTCCATTTGAGACATTCCCCAGAAAGCAGGGTTCTAGGACAGAAACTAACCTAAATTCCTCCCCAGTGAATGTGAACACAAAGGCAGCCACTTCTTTCTTCCCTTATGGTTTTATCTTCTCCAAGTGCTTTTTATATACCTTGATCTGCTACTGACCCTGAAAGACTTTGTGTCTGATATGCTCCGAAAAAGAATAAACAGGATTTTATGCTTTTGCAAGTTGTTCCTCATGCTGTCTTACTGGTCCTGTTTTACGGGGTTTTTGCTTTCAGCCTGGCAGGATTTACATTCTTTTTTTGCCCCACTTTCCTCATTCAGACAACTTCAACTTCTTGAAAGACGTCTTCTTATTTCTCACAGTCTCTTTCACCTCCCAGTTCAAGCATGGCAGCTTTTTTCTTTCTACAAATCTGATATCCTGTTTGCTCTAAGCTTCCTACTCATCTCCCTAGTTGTTTCCCTGCCTGCAGGAGACAGAGACATTGTACACCGTCAGCTGCTCACTTTCCCTTCAGCAAACTTCTAAACCTGGCACAATTTTTCCCCTTTTATGCAATAAGTCACTCCAATATCGAGCTCTTGCTTCCTGCGACTGCTGTAGAGGATGTTAAATCTAAGCACATCATCTGTATCACCTCACGTTTTTTAACGTAAAACTTTGAGAGGGGAAACACCTTCGCAAAGCCCCAGGGTGAAAAGCAGCAGCCCTGGGAGGACAATGGCTGAATGGCTGGAGGGGGAAGAAGCACCTCATCTGAGGTTGACAGACACAATGGATGACGCTAGCACAAGGGCTGAAGTTACCGCTTTCCTCTCTGCTGCCCTTCAAGACTCAAGGACTGAGAATTTTGAAGGTTTTTATGCTTTAGTCACCACTACTGGGTCACTACTGCTCAGCCACCCTCCCACCTGCAGCCAAACCCTGCCCCAGAATCCTTCCTCTCTCCCAGTCTAGAGCTCTTTCAAGCTGCAGGCCCTTCCATGCCCGGCACAGAGGCGCCTGGCTTTCAGAAAGGAACAAGGGAAGCAGAGGGAGCTCCTCCAAAACAACAAACGATCAAATGGACTCCTCAGCTTGGTATGATGGGAAGTGTTGACAGTTTGACCCAAGAGGAGGTTTTCATATTCTGTGCTCCCCAGAAGAGGTTGCTGCATCAAAAAGGTTCACAAAAAGATAAAAACAGCTAAACTGAAGTCGGCAGAGATTTGTACCCTTGCCCGATCTGGCTGGCTGCAGATGAAAGCATGTGGACAAAGGAAGCAACGTGAACTTTTTCAAAACTCGGCAATAGGTGCTGAGAAAGCAAACAGGCGCCCATCAGCACATGAGATGGTCTAGGGCAGGCCTAGCTAGCACAGGAAAAGTTGGGCAGAGAATTCCGTGCAATCTGATAAAGACGACTTTAAAAGCTACTGTCCATGAGGTGACCTGTTGGAATGGTTCACATGCACATCCTTAGCTCACCTCAACAACAGATGGGACAGCATTTTAAAGCTTCAACCTCACTGTAAAGCTTGGGCTAAGAGTGACCACCAATCAGCTGCCGGCCAGTAATTAGTCGAGCTGTTGTTCAGGGTACGCACCCAGATCTCACCCACGGCAGCACGCGATGCTGGAAGCAGAAGAGAGACAGCAGAGAGACAGTAGCCAGCGTGAGGTAAGCTGTAAACTCTTACTGCCAGGGTGGAGCCCTCACCTCGGCCCTCAGCAGTATCTAGGCATGCTTTTCCTTGAGGTTTGCAAGCTAGGAAAATGCAATCATGACAAAGCACCTCCCTCAGAGTTACGATTGTGAATATATATTAATAGCAAAGACCAGGATCCCAAGATTGCCAATTACTAATACTCCACAAATGGCGCGTAAGACAAGGCTCACACAAACCAACCCATTATTAAAGCATTTTTGTTGAACCACACCAAATGAATCTTCTGTTTGTATGGCGGAGTGGAGCTGCAACGCAGCTCACCCGTGCCTGTTCGGATGCAGCACTCACTTGGTCAGGCCTGCCTCCTTCACAGTTTTCTGCCAGATCTGTACCTTCTGCTCTCGCTGACTCAGCGCCTTCTGATACGCATGGGGAAGCCCCCCCGGCGTCTCCGTGGTGTCTCCTTCCATCTCAAAAGGGATCACAAAGGTGTAGAAGTCCGAGGGTGGCAGGAGGCGGAAGACACTTCTATCGCCACTCTCCTTGCACACCAGCATGGGGCTGTCCCAGTAGTTTGGCAGAGTGGCCAAGCCCACCTGAGCCATGTGGTCTTCAAGCATGGGATAATGGGTGTGGAAAGGGGCAAAGCTGACTGCTTCATTCCCCAAGAGGATGAGAGGCTGGGTAGGCGTGAGAATGTAAAAGGTACAGCCGGAAGTGGAAGAAAGGCACAAACGATGGCAAACCACAATGACCTTGACATTGTCACAGCTGTGGACGTGAACGGATGCCTGCACAGGGCCAAGGATAAAAGTGCTATTTCGGCACTTCTCAATGGTCACGGATCTGCAAAAGAACAAGAGAGTGAGAACACAGTGAGCAGGAAAGACCGAAACGAGGACTTTTTCACTGCTTTAGATGGACTAAAAAGAACTTAGCGGTTGAACACACTTGCTGAAAAAACATCTAGCTGTGCCTCAGGAAAACAAGAACTCACCGGAGAGGAGAGAGGAGATAAATGAAGGACTCGTTGCAGCGATGAATTCTTACGTGAGCCCCCACCAGGGTGTCCGAGCTCTTGGCCAACGTCTGCTTGTACACCTGGCTCATTATCACCATGGGGAACACCTCAGGCACCACACGAGTATTGCAGGCAATCTTTGCTCTCCTGGTTGTTCCTTCAACTGCAAAATAAAGTTAAACAACACATTTAAAGATTTTTTAAAAAAAAGCACATAAAGGCTATACCTGATTCTTACAGAGACACAGACATGATGGTTCACTGCCCACATCACTCAGCAATCCCTCAAAAAAAAATAATCAGCCCAAAACCTCAAGGACGGTACCATCAAACTGCCTCACTTCACGCACCAGTCATACCATCCACCCATGCCTACTGGGCAGGTCAGCAGTACGTAGCAGAAAGAAGCTCCAGAAGTCAGGGCACATGAAAAGATCAAAACCACTTCAAGATTATTCAGGGTCAGCTAAAGCCTCCCATAAGCTACAGACAGCCCTGACCTAGGCATCTCCATTTCCAGAAGTTTGTTCCTGAACACAAGACAGCCTGGCAGGAAGATCCGTAGGGTAAGTTTTATGCAGAAAGCAGGAACTCTATGTTTTAAGACAGTGAAATGCTCCCTCTACAGTACAACCGTTGAGCAACCTCACTGTCCTACCTAACACATTGCCACTCTTACCACTGTGCAGTCAGAGGAAACAACAGTTTAACCTAAATTTTTTTCTCCTAAGATGAAAGGTGCCTTGGCTCCACTGCCATGTCCTTACAGGTGAAGGAATGCAATTCAAGGCAAGGAAACCTAGACCAGTTCCCAACTTTGCCCCAAACACATCATGTTATCTATTCTCTGTGTCTAGCTGTACTTGGATAATGATAGTGATGATGGCCTCACTTAGAGGAGCCTTTGAAAATGAAGTCATTAATGTTTGCTTCCAAAAGTTATCCAAGGACCGGAAAAATACCCACAGATGTCACGCAGCACCCTCTAGTCCCCCAGACTCGCCTCTAAGCTGTCACTTTCCCCACCTCCACTGACAGTAGGAAGAGCAGAAGGCAAGCCCCCACACCACTGCCAGATCCTCGGACAGCAAGAGAAGGCAAGACTGGGAAGTTATTTCTAAAAATAAAGGCAAGACCTGTAGCTACCTTGCTGCGCCCATGCGAGTTTCTTCCCGGACTTGAGACAGGCAGTCATTCCAAACGGGTTTGTCGTCAGGCAAGACCGCAGCCAGCTCTCCAGCTTGGGGAAAGAAAAGGCTCTGGAGACCTTTGAGTAGCCGTTCTGCCCGTGACAGGGCTGCCAGAGGGCAAGCTCATGCAGAGGATGGACCGTCCTGGATTTGCTCACGCTCCCTTCAATAAGAAAGCTGAGGGCACAGACGGCTTCGTAGGACACCAAGCTACTGTGGGTGGAATGGGAGGAGGCGGTGAGCTGCTCTGGCTCCAGCAGCAGTTCCAGCATATCCGAGAGGTGGCTCTGCACGAAGGCACAGTGGTCCTGATCGCTCCAGTTCTTAGCGGGCAGAAAAACACACAAGAAGGTGAGTTCTCACAGAGCTGACAAGCTCCATCAACACCAATTTTATATAATGCATCCTCGCTTACACTCGTTCTAAAAGAGGGAAAGTAAGTCAAATGTGATGCTCTCTCCTGCTCACTGCTTGTGCTGCTCTGCTCTTCCAAAACAGAGAGCAATCTCCCCCCAAAAAGAAAAAAAAAAAACATTTTATTCAAACTCCTAGTACCAAATATTTCATTCTAGAAAGCAGAAACAGACTCTCCTACAATCCTTCCCACATAAAATCAGCCAGCTGCTGCTGGCAATTGAAGGTAGGAAACAAATCAATAACTGACAGTCAAGGTCTTGCAACTGCACTATTGGAAAATCATTGCATCTGTTCCAGACCTTCAGGTATGATTCAGTGCCGCCTTCTGAGGCGCTGCAGGGAAAAAAAGCAGAGGGTCATTTCTCCACAGGCGAGCGGACCAATAAACCAAACAACCTCTGAAAGAATCATTAGTTCAAATTCTAAAGGGCTCCAGACCCAAAAAAAAAGCAGGAGACTAGAATGATGGCAGACATTAACAAAGACAACCTTTGCTGGCCTGCGAACTGCAGAACAAGCAACACAGCTGTGATTACACGTTATCTTCACCATCCACAAGGGCTGTAGCCAAAAGGGTGTAACAAGCAGCTGCAAGTGTCTTGTCCTGCGGCTGGAGATCCCTGCACTGTGAAAGGAGACCCTCTCGCACCAGACAAGCCTTGTCACACCATTTCAAAAAGGGGCACGGTTCACATCAGGCATCGCTGAAGCTGGGGGAATCTCACCCCATTGCTCAGAGAAAACACCAGTGGAGAGAGCCCCAGTCTCATTGGGACCAAAACCTCTGGGAGGGATACAATGGCAGCCAAGATGCACCTCCTTCCTGTCCACACTTTTATTTAATGGCTATACCTGAGCAGCAGTTAAAAGAAAACATCGACTTTTAAATAACACTGGATGCTCCACAACCACCCAACACACAGCCCTGTATCAGTTCCTCTCATCTCAGGAGGACTTGGGGATGTTGGTGGATGAGAAGCTCAACATGAGCCGGCAATGCACGCTAGCAGCCCAGAAACCCCCCACACCCTGGGCTGCATCCCCAGCATCATGGGCAGCAGTGTGAGGGGGGGGATTCTGCCCCTCTGCTCCGCTCTGGGGAGACCCCCCTGCAGTGCTGCCTCCAGCTCTGGGGCCACCAACAGCAGAAGGACATGGAGCTGTTGGAGCGGGACCAGAGGAGGCCCCGGAGATGCTGGGAGGGCTGGAGCCCCTCTGCTGGGAGGACAGGCTGAGAGAGCTGAGGGGATTCAGCCTGGAGAAGAGAAGGCTCCGGGGAGACCTTTGAGCTCCTTCCAGTCCCTAAAGGGGCTCCAGGAAAGCTGAGGAGGGACTCTGGATCAGGGAGGGGAGCCATGGGACAAGGAGGAATGGTTTTAAACTGAAAGAGGGGAGATTTAGATAAGATCTCAGGAAGCAATTCTTTGCTGTGAGGGTGGTGAGCCCCTGGCGCAGGTTGCCCAGAGAAGCTGTGGCTGCCCCATGCCTGGAGGTGTTCAAGGCCAGGTTGGACGGGGCTTGGAGCAAGCTGGTCTGGTGGGAGGTGTCCTTGCCCAGGGCAGGGAGGTGGGACTAGATGATTTTCAAAGTTCCTTCCGACTCTTACCGTTCTATGATTTCTTTTCCCATTTGTTCAGTCTTTCAGTATAAAGTCGCCCAGTCTCTATTTTTAACCTTTTTAATCATTTCAGCTTGTCCCAAATTACATTTCACGATCTCGTAGCCACAACAGAAATCTGCTGAGGTTTACAGCCCACCTCATAACGATGCTGTCAATCTGTAACTCACTCTCAGATACAGAGCTGCCCACAAGCTGCACCCAACACACCCGGCTCACTTCTCTTCTTTCAGAATACTTTATAGGGGACATTAACATTTTCATGCGGTTGGTCTACAGCCGACTAACTCACTCCCCTCTCTGAAATACAGCTTAATGTAATTTTGCCAGGAAAGATCCTGTGATCCCAATACTCTACAGCGGATTAGGGGAAAGCAACCTCCAACGTAAGAAAAGCATCCTTCCTGTTTGTCTAACAGAAAAAGCAAAGAGGCAGTCAGAATCATAGAATCGTCTAGGCCAGAAGGGACCTTTAAGACCATTGAGTCCAACCATCAAGCTAACACTGACCAAACCACCACTACACCATGTCCCTTGGCACCGCGTCTGCCCGGCTTTTAGATACCTCCAGGGATGGCGATGCCACCACTGCCCTGGGCAGCCTGTTCCAACGCATGACAACCCTTTCCGTGAAGAAGCTTTTCCTAATATCCATCCTAAACCTCCCCTGGCACAACTTGAGGCCGTTTCCTCTTGTCCCATGGCCTGTTCCTTGGGAGAAGAGACCGACCCCCTCCGGCTACACCCTCCTCTCAGAGGATTGTAGAGAGCGAGAAGGTTTCCCCTCAGCGTCCTTTTCTCCAGGCTGAACACCCCCAGCTCCCTCAGCTGCTCCTCACAAGACTTGTGCTCCAGACCCCTCACCAGCTCCATTGCCCTTCTCTGGACACGCTCCAGCACCTCAATGTCTTTCTTGTGGTGAGGGGTCCAAAACTGGACACAGTTTTTGAGATGAGGCCTCACCAGTGCCCAGTAGAGAGGGATGATCACTTCCCTAGTCCTGCTAGCCACACTATTGCTGATACAGGCCAAGATGCTGTTGGCCTTGCTGCTTAAAAGGAGAACCGCCAACACTCAGATAACTTCCACAGTTAGTCTGATTCTAAGGGAATTCCCGTAGACAACTTCTGCTGCAGAGAATACACCAACTTCATTTCACTTACTGTGTAGCAATCTCCAATTTAACTCTAGCTTAAACTTCACCGCAGGCAGGGTTACACCCTCTCAGGAACAAACCTGCCACTTTTCAACCCACCTCAAAGCAGCACTTTGCAGTTTCCCACACAGCCGCACAAGGAGAATCCTATGGCCACAAATACCTTATTCTCACTGGCAGATTTTCCAGTCAGACTGGGAGACTTGGTCCTGGGGCTGGGCCATTCCTCCCCGATCAGAGACCTTCGCAGAGAGACCTTGTTCACTTGCTGGACGTACAGGAAGAGCAGGAACTGCAGAGTGTCTACCGACAGCTAGCCAAGAGGGGAGAAAAAGAGGCGTTAGGATGGGCTGGGCTCTCCCCATACCGCCCGGCCCGGGATGGGGCTCCTGCCTTGCTCCGCTCCTGCTCCAGCTCGTCGGGGCCGGTGCAGGCCGCTTCGGCCTCGGCCCACTCGAGGCTGCGCGGCGGGTCCGACCGGAGGAGGCTGTGGAAGAGCTCGAAGTAGAGCCAGGCCAGGCCGCGGCCCAGCTGCAGCTTCCCGCAGGCGATGTGCCGCCAGCGGGGCCACGACAGCCGCGGAAAGCAGCCCTCGGCCGCCCGCGCCCGGGCGTAGGCCGCCATCTTCCGCAGGTAGTGGGGGCCGAGGCGAGCGGGCGGCGGGGCGGGCAGGGCCCCCACGAGGAACGGCTCCGTCTTCACCCACAGCCGCACCGGGGCCTCCATGGCGACAGCTGCCGCCGCTACCGCACCCCGCTTCAGGTGCCGCACAGAGCGGCAGCGCGGAGCAACGAGACGGCCCTTCTCTCATACCCTGGAGGACTCCAGACAGACCCACCCCCTCCGCGAAGATCCCGAAGATGCGATTGGCTGTTGTAGCCAGGGCGGAGGCGGGAATAAACGCTGCACCCTCTGATTGGAGAGAACTCGCCCTCCCGTGCGGCGATAGGGCAGGGCGCGGCACGACGCGCTGAGCCGCTATTGGGCCGGCGGGCTACGAGCCGACGCCCTGCTCGGCGATTGGCCGGCGGCGGTGAAGTGTGCGCAGCCGATAGGCTGTCGGGGGGCGGCTCGCGGGGCTGCGCCGCGCTCCTATTGGCCAGCGCTCCCCTCGCCGGGTTCCTCCGCTTACACCGTCTAATGGTGGCCGGGCTGGGGCGGGCGGCTGCGGCGCTGCAGACCTGCCCGGAGACCGCCGCCCCCCTGCCATGGCCCCCGGCTGGCTCGGCCGCCTCTGCCTCCTGCTGCTCTGCCTCTGCGGGGAGGCCGCCGCCGGGTAAGTGCCCCATTAGGGCCTGCACCCCCCCACACACGGGGCCGGGCCTGCACCCCCCCACACACTGCGCCGGCCCTATCCCCCCACACCGGACCGGGCCTACCTCCCACACGCACTGGGCCTGCACCCCCTTCGCCGCCTCAGTGCTGGGCCTTCCCCCTCCCCATCTCGGGCTCGGCGCTAATGGAACTTTCCCCCCCTCTCTCTCTCCCTCTTCCCAACCCCCCGGCAGGAGGGACTTCTACAAGATCCTGGGGGTGTCCCGCGGTGCCTCCATCAAGGACATCAAGAAGGCCTACCGGAAACTGGCGCTGCAGCTCCATCCCGACAGGAATCCCGACGACCCCAAGGCACAGGAGAAGTTCCAGGACCTGGGGGCTGCCTATGAGGTGAGGCTGGGGGTTCCCCCACTGCCCTGAGCCTGTCCGTGGGCGCTGCTGACCCCACCAGAGGTGTAGGGGAGGGTCTGTGAGGTCTGGTGTAGCTGCTGGGGAAGGAGAGGGAGGAAGGTGTGTGCCCTGTCGTAGGGAGCTTGGAGAACCTCAGTCCTCCCAGCCCTTCACAGATTGTGAAGAGTGGACAGGGCTCATGGTAAAACATGCTGGGAGCATGAAGCTGAACTTGGCCAACAAGTAGTCTCGTGAGGCTTAGAATCATGGAATGGTTAGAGTTGGAAGGGACCTTAGAAATCATCCAGTGCCACCCCCTGCCCTGGGCAGGGACACCTCCCACCAGACCAGGTTGCTCCAAGCCCCGTCCAACCTGGGCTTGAACACCTCCAGGGATGGGGCAGCCACAGCTTCTCTGGGCAACCTGTGCCAGGGGCTCACCACCCTCACAGCAAAGAATTGCTTCCTGAGATCTTATCTAAATCTCCCCTCTTTCAGTTTAAAACCATTCCCCCTCGTCCCATGGCTCCCCTCCCTGATCCAGAGTCCCTCCTCAGCTCTCCTGGAGCCCCTTTAGGGACTGGAAGGAGCTCAAAGGTCTCCCTGGAGCCTTCTCTTCTCCAGGCCTGTAGGCATCATCTTGTAACACTCAGGGGAACAAGAAAGGAGGGCTTCTAGGAAATGTAAAGGTCCTTCCTTCTACAGGACAGTGCAATCCATCCTCCCCCTTTGCTATATTGAATTTCAGACATTCTACTGAATAAAAACCAAAGGTAGAAAGGATGCCAGGTTGATTAGAGAGCTCCCTCTGTCAGAGGATAATAATCCTCCTGGCTCACTTAGCCAGGAGAAAGTGAAGGCAGCAAATTCAAGTTATTTGGTGTTTATTAATAGTTCTTTGAGGAGGAAATAGAGTTGCATCAGTTATAAGTATTGGCACAGGAACAAGTGTGTGTATGTACAGGGCCTGGCTGTGAGGAAGTCCAAGCTGACAGGAGGTAAAAGGTGGTTGGCTTGTCTTTTAGAAGACATTAAGGTGGGAAAAATAATGGTGGGTCACACGTGCGTAAGGATTTGTGTTGTTTCCATGATAGTATAGTAGCATACAAATGCTACCTGACACAGCGTGTTATATATAAATCGTGTACAGATTACTTTATTAGAGAAATGTTTTAAGTCAAAGCCTACTTTCTGTGCCACCTACATAAATGTTAACACAGTTTAGGCAGGGTGACAGGATCTATTTCTTCCATGTTCTCTCTCCTTTTTGTCTCCCTTTTATCACTGTTGGCTTCCATCTGCTCCTGCCATCCCCTGAGGAGCAGAGCGCCCCCAAGGAAGACGGTGTTGACCAGCCAGAATTCGTAGTAGCGGTTTCACCAGGAGCTTGCCTGCACCAGTGGGTTGTTTGAGTGGGAGGTTTGTGTCTTCTGAGGAGTCAAGCTTCAGAAGGAAAGGGTTTGGGTTCCCACTGCAGTCCGGTGGTGCTGCTCTGCCTGCAGCTGTGGCTCCCGTTTTCATCCCTGATGCTCCTCTGCTCTTTAGATATGCAAATATAAAATGAAGGTTTGCTCTGAAGCTGTTTGTCGTTTGTGTGAGTTGGGATCTTGTCACATTTTACAGTACTTAATGCATGGGAAGCGTTTCTCTACTTCTCCCTTGAGTCCCAGCTTATTTAAGTCTTTACCATAGTAACACTTGAGCATACTTTTTCTATTAAAAACGTTGGGGAGAAAATGGTTGTAAAATCAAATCAGCAGGGGACGTGGTGGCAGGAGTAGCTGAATATTAGCTTTTGTGAGGAGTGGCTGGGTCTGCCTCCCCCTAACCAGGGTATTATTGAAGCACAACAGTGTCCAAGTTGTTCAACATAAAGTGTGCAGTTCCAGTGCTAACACAGTATGAATGCAACGAGCTCTCGCTGGGTGCCAGTGAAAATTAAACTTGGAAACCCTCCCTTCAAAGTCTTTGTTCAGGTGCTTGTTGCTGAAAAGAGGTGCGTCAGAATATTGAAATCCAGCATTGATGGACACGGTTTTTAAAATAGGTTTGGAAGAAGTAGCATTTTGATGTCCTGCAAGGTCTCTGTCTCTTTGTTTAGCCAGCACAGCTTGAAAATCCTTCTGCTAAACTAGCTACGAGGTGCAGTGTGTGGATTTGATTGTTTAGGGCAAAAGGGAGCTAGAGTTATGTTTCGCTTATAACCTGAACCAGGATGCTTTTTGCCACAAAGCAAGAGCCTCTCTTAGTAACACTGCTGCTCTGGGTTTGGCTAGCTGACTATCTGTATCAGAGTCTTCCCAAAAAAATATTGTGGGGAAAGTAGGTTAATTAAACTACTTGGTCTCCTTCATTTTAACAGCCTAAGTGATTTCCACCCTGCTGCTGTGTGGTCTGAACACGGTTGTTTCAATTAGGAAGGAAAGTGATCCCATGTGAGGAGCTGAGACTGCTCAATGGTAGTCATTAGTCTCTGGATGGTTTGGGGGTGGAGTTTCCATGGGGTTTTTTTCCAAGCTTACCCACAGCAGTTGCTTTGCTTTCAGGGCAACCTAACAAACAAGAACTCTCTTCGCAGTACTTGAAATTGTTTTCTGGGAGTTGTGTTTTCCAGCAGCCTGCAGAAAAGAAGGAAAATGAATGGAAAGGCAAATATTTTGTGTTCTTAATTCCTTCCTTATTGCTTGTGGTATCGTCAGCACTGTGTGGTACTCTACCAGAAGAATTTTGCTCTCACTCCAATGCATCACAGAACAGAAAGCTTATCCCAGCTTTAGGAAATGTGTGTTTTAATGCAAAATCTGGAGTGGCAAAGGGAGGATTAAACTCTTACCTACTAGATGAAGCTAGTAAAATCACTGTTGGGTTTTTTTCCCAGTTGCTAGCATTTATCATTGGTTACAATTTCAGGCTGGTTTTCATGATTTAGCCAGCTTCTCCACCTGTTTAGTTCCTTCTCCACCTGTTTCCTCTCCTCTCTAGCCCTTTGAAAGCTAACATGGCCATTTTAACCTTCTCAAATAGGATCAACAGGGGAGGGAAGACTAAATGTGACTGGAAACTTCTGGATCTCTGGGGGACGAAAGAGCAAAGATCAATATTTAGGAACTAAAATTGGAGCTTCACAGTTTTGAAAGTCATGTGTGTTGGAATGTGTTGTTCTGCCTCAGCACCAAAGTTACTTCTAACTTTGCTGCCTTTAGGAATGAGGGCCAGCATTCAAACTGGTGTGGTGTGACCGTATTTGGCAGGTTTCAGCTTGTTAGGCAAAGTTGCCATTGTTGCTAATTGTTACGAAACAGTAGCTGGAGAAATAGGCATTCTGTGTGCTTGAAGACCAAACAGGGGTGGTACTCTGTGACTTTTCAGTGTGTCCTGCTTTGTAGGAACTGATTTCAATTATTGCTTCGGATTCTTTTTTAATCCTTAAGATAAACTCAGTATTGTTTATATTTTCGGTGTCGCTTCTGGTGTTTTAATAAACTAACCATACTTTTCATGAGGTTAACTGATAAATGTTTAACTTTTCTAGTCCAGTGCAGCCAGCAAGTTCTAGCCAGTGCTTTTGTAATGTAAAGCACTGCTGCTTGTCCCCCAGTGAGGAGTACTGGTGAGGTTCCTCTCAGAGCTGTGTTTAAATAACCCGGTTCAGCTGGGGGTGAACGTCTTGTCTGCTTGTATCCCTTTGCCAGGTGCTGTCGGATGAGGAGAAGAGGAAGCAATACGATGCGTACGGTGAGGAGGGATTGAAGGATGGGCACCAGAGCTCCCATGGAGACATCTTCTCACAGTAAGGAGATTTTGCTACTTGAGGCTATTCTGTAGTTGGAGCTCTAATTCAGTGATGCTCATGCACATGTTTGACATGGGCAAATCCTATGTTAAGGTCTCTTACCCAGTCAGGAGGCGCTGATCTGAAGCAACAATTGAGAATTTGAAGAAGTAAGTTTAGAGTGGATATTCCACATGCAGCTTTCGGTTGTCTGTCTTGCACCAGTCCTCGCTTCAAGAGCAGTGAGTAGCACCCAGTGGTATCTTCCCATGTGGGCAGCTCTTGCACACTTGGCAAGCTGCGTCACCAAGTGTGGGTGGTTTGTAAGGTGCCGCAGCTGCGTTAACACAAGAAAGTTCCTACGTGTTTATCTGGTACACGATTGATGTTTAACCTGTTGGCACAGATCATGTGTGTGCTTTCGGGGTCACTTTTTCTTCTGCTAAATGATGCTGTAGTGACTTACACTGCATTTCAGAGCAACTGTAGAATTTGGATCATTAAAATCTGAAGGTACCTGCATGTTGCTGAGGCAGAACCTGATTTTCTCTTTGTTTAAGCCCCCTTTTGTTTGCTACGCACATATTTACTAAAACAATTCCTGAAGTTGCTCATCTCATGTAATATTTCTGGGTGAGAACTCAAACCATCTGCTGGTCTGTTTTGAGGAAAAATATGCAGACTTGCAAGGAAGTTGTTTTTTTCCTTATCCCTCTTGTTCTCAAACTACTGAAAACCAACCTGCTAGCACTGACTTGCAGTGCCAGAGATGAAGCACTGCTCAGAGATTGCACCTTGTGGTTGTGGTAGCTGAGCAGCAGCGCAGTATGGAGAGGACTTCCCTTAGGCAGTGGTCAGATTTTGAGGTGTTGGCATTCAACTCCTGCTCCAATTTAGTACAGAAAGCTCTTCCAAAGTGACCGCTTTGTTTGAAGGCAGTAGCTTGTGTCCCGGAGGAGCAAAAAGAGGTATCTGGATTTACTATGGTGCTCTTGTATTGTGAGGAGGCTGTTCTCTAGGGGGCTAGAAGCATTTGCCAAGCTGCACATTGGTGTTGCCTTGAGTGGATCTCTTCATCAGAGCCTTGTTTGATGAGAATTCCTTCCTGAACTGATTGATGTGCTTTACTCCAGCTTCTTTGGGGACTTCGGATTCATGTTTGGAGGTAACCCTCGCCAACAAGACAGGAACATTCCCCGAGGAAGTGACATCATCGTGGACCTGGAGGTTACACTGGAAGAGGTGTATTCAGGAAACTTCGTAGAAGTAAGTTTGACTGCTTGTCCGTCAGTCTCTCTAGGTCTTTCCAGGTTTGAGAAGCCTGGTCTCGTCACTGCTCAGAATGATATCTTCTCCCAAAGAATAGAACTAAAACAGATGCTCGTTTGCTCAGTGTCTGGCACTGACAGTGGAGGATGTTGTGATGCTATTTGCTTGTAGTTAACTGAGGAAACAATACATTTATTCATCTTTGCTATCTGGCAATTTCTCTATAAGGGGGTGCTTCTTGTGGTAATAGCTTATTTATTGGCTGTCAGTGACTAGCTGTAGCTTTTTTTATTGCAGTAGCCCAGTTAGAAAAGGTGTAAGTGGTCTCTCTAGAATTTAGTGATATTTGAGGGCCCATTCAAAAGCCCCAAATTCATTTTGCAATTCTTGCAAAACCGTGTTGAGGATTTTTCATAGCCTCTTTATACGGCCAAACATGTCACTGCAAATTTCTGATTACACAGTTGGCAAATGTATGGTGACCTTTTATTTTTTTTTATATATTTTTTTTTTTTTTAAGCAAGCTACATTTCTGGTGCTGACAATCCCTGCTATTCTGCATGTTAGAATTTTGTGGTGATTGAGTTTGTGTTGTGAGTGCCTGGGTAAATGGGGAACTCCAGATAATTTTGTCCATTGTGTGGAATGAGTAAGCTATTGTAACCAAAGGTGTCAGATGTTTCATCCTGGTGTTCCCTTTCCTATTTAGAAAGATGTGCCAGAAAAAGAAAGAAAATGGTAATAGTGGTGTCAGAGGGTTTTTTTTTCTGATATTTTGATGTTTAATGTTTGGTCAGCAAGAGGTGTAAGGTGAAAACTTATCAGGCATCTTTTGCCAAGACCACGTGGAGCTACTGTGGAGGCAGCAGAGGGTGCATTAAAAAGAAAAACCCAAACTATGTTCAGGCTGTTCAAGAAATCCAGACCCTTGTGGAGACCCAGGAGTGCTGGCCTGTGTGCTGGTATCACCCTCTTCCTCTCTTATGCAGGTTGTCAGGAACAAGCCGGTGGCAAGACAGGCACCTGGCAAACGGAAATGCAATTGCCGGCAGGAGATGAGGACCACCCAGTTGGGGCCTGGACGTTTCCAGATGACTCAAGAGGTTGTTTGTGATGAATGTCCCAATGTCAAGTGAGTTTTAAGCTCTTTGCTGCTATATGGATGTTTATTCAAAACCTGCCACTAGATGGAGAAAAGGGCCTGTACTACCAGCAAGACCTGGGGAATTTGGAAAAATTTTTCTCACTTCAAGGAGCCAGTCTTTATTCTTGCACTAGAGATGAACAGCTCTACTAGATGTAGTGCTCCCCAGTTTGCTCTTTCAGCGTCGTATTCCTTGAATAATCGGTCATACTCATTCAGAATGGAAATTCCACAACTAAATCTGAATAACCAAAGTCAGGGAAGCCCACAGTTTCCAGCTGGGAAGAGTTGGACATAGAATACTGTGGTGTAGTTGCTCATCCAGATGCTGACTGTGAATTTTAGGAGCTTAACTTTGCCTTCTCTACTAGATGAGTGGCAGCACTTGTCCTCCAGTTTTAGATGTGAGCAGGGAGAGTATGTGTAAACTTGTGGGGGTCTTCTCGTTACCCCATTAATAGAAGTAGGTGCTACCACCTGCTGTTGAAAACTTAGCGCTTGCTTGCTTTTCCCCTTCGCAGGCTTGTGAATGAGGAGCGAACGCTAGAAGTGGAGATAGAGCCAGGCGTGAGGGATGGTATGGAGTATCCCTTCATTGGTGAAGGTACGTATATGCCCTGCTGCTCAGCTTTGATTGACTTGCTCCTTTTCCATGATGTAAGACTGGTCTTCCTCATGGTGAAAGTGTCCAAGCCCTGCTTTGGTAACTGCTCAGCACGTGTGGTTTTAAGTGCTGTGTCCCCTGCATGCTGCTGAAATCCAGGAGCCTGCTCTTTGCTAAGTCTGGATAACGCTCTCGAGTTCCTGCTCCCTTTGCTGGTACTGGGGGCATACACAAAAACCAGCTCTAAATCTGATATTTCGGATAACTTTTGAGTAGGAGCATCTGTTCCAGGCTTGAGTACGTGAGGGAATCCCCTCTGCCCAAGGAGATGCCTCATTAGCATGCAGGCAAGTCTTTCAGAACAGCAGAGAGGCAGGAACTCATTGAGGTTAACAGTCAGAATGTCCTAAGCTCTTTAATAACAGATGTTCCCAGCCAATGCAGTTGTTCTTTGGGGTTGTTCAGCCTGGAAAAGAGAAGGCTCCAAGGAGACCGTATAGCAGCCTTCCAGTACCTAAAGGGGGCCTACAGGAGAGGTGGGGAGGGACTCTTTATCAGGGAGTGTAATGATAGGACAAGGGATAACAGTTTCAAACTGAAGGAGGGTAGATTTAGATTGGATATCAGGAAGCAATTCTTTGCTGTGAGGGTGGTGAGCCCCTGGCGCAGGTTGCCCAGAGAAGCTGTGGCTGCCCCATCCCTGGAGGTGTTCAAGGCCAGGTTGGATGGGGCTTGGAGCAAGCTGGTCTGGTGGGAGGTGTCCCTGCCCAGGGCAGGGGCTTGGAACTAGATGATCTTTAATGTCCCTTCTAACCCAAACGATTCTATGATATGTTTAAGCAGGGTTTTTAGACATGTAAAGATCAACCAGTTGTTTTTTTTCCTTTAACATGTGAGTTGCAAATCTCTATTGTTTAATATGCTGTTTGTTTCTTCAGTTGTTGTTAACTAGCTCTTTTAAACAGAGCTTTTCTGTCTTTTTCACAGGTGAACCCCATGTGGATGGGGAGCCAGGTGATTTGCGCTTCCGAATAAAGGTTCTTAAGTAAGTAACTGGCCTAGTTAGACGGCTCTTTCTGGTTCATCTAAAAAAAGCTTGCAAGCAGCTTCCTGGCCAGTGTTGCCAGCTTGGCTAGCGTGTAGCTTACCCTTCAGCAGAGTTGGTGCAGTCAGGGATCGGGCTGTGTAGGATGTTCAACCATGATGATGCTAGAGTAACTGGATTCACCACTGTTAAGATGCTGTGATAATTCTGCTTTTGTTTGGCTTGAATTCTGGCATGCATTAGTAGCTCCTGTGTGAATCACATGAAATATCTCCTTTTTTCCATACGCATACTATCTCCCTATCGTAAGGAAATGCACTACTAAGAAAATCGTTGCGTGAGTCACAACTTCTTGACACGCCTCGCCACTCGTTGCCCTAGAAATAGAAAGGTTATTAGTAGTACATATCTCGCACAGGAAAACGAAGCTAAATTTCATTCATTCTTCACTTCCTCTCTGATTTGTGAATTCTCCAAACTCAAAAATAGAGAGGAGGAAGCGAAGGAACCTATTTCTGCTATGGGGAAGGAGAAAAGTTCCCGTGTCTTTTATTTCTGCAGGCACCCAGTCTTTGAAAGAAGAGGAGATGACTTGTATACAAATGTGACAATCTCGCTGGTCGAGGCACTTACAGGCTTTGAAATGGATATCGCTCACTTGGATGGACACAAGGTGAGGCAACAGTATGCTTTCTTGCTGTGTGTAAACAAAATTTAACTGTAGGTCTCCTGTGCTGAGGGTTAGCATGCTCGGGGTCTGTGCAGCTGCTGGTTGTATACGGCATCACCTCTGCTGGAGGCTTCCAGACTAATTCCTGTGGCCAAAACAGGCCCTGTACAAAGGGTGCACAGTGTGGGTCTGGGTTCCAGGCTGTCACAGCAGTTTCTGCATGTGCTGTCTTGGGTGGTGGTAGTTCTGGCCTGTGTCCTGACAGTAGTGCTGCTTGGACCCCTTGAATATCACTGACTTTGGCAAGGAATGAATATCAGTTGGAAGCTTTTCAGTGGGTCGGAAAGGGTATTGGTGCATATACACAGGACACTAATAAAACTCTGAAATTTCTCTTGTCTCTAGGTTCATGTTGCTCGGGATAAAATTACAAAACCTGGGGCCAAACTGTGGAAGAAAGGAGAAGGTCTTCCAAATTTTGATAACAATAATATCAAAGGCTCACTAATAATAACATTTGATGTGGAGTTCCCCAAAGAGCAACTGACAAACAAACAGCAGGAAGGTACGTGTTTTAAAGCTCTTGTCATGGCAGAGACTGCACAGACCTCTCACCAAAGCTGATAAGAACTTGGCACAACCACACCAGTGGCCTGTAGCGGTCAGGAGGGGCTCTCTTTTCCCTGTGTCCCTGTGTTGTGTACAACATAACACAGTTGGCCGATGCCCTGTGATTAACTTCCATTTCCCTTTGAAGCAAGTGAGGTTGGCTGCTGCAGTTGTAGGGAACCAGATTAGGTTGGGACGTGCCACTGCTGGGATGTAGCACTTGGCAAGTCTGTAGGTGCTTTGTTTCGTAGCTGGCCATCTGTCTGAGCTGAAAGACTTCCTAGGCTTAGCTTCTGTCTGCTTTGCCTTCACTGGAATGGGATCACAAGCCGTTTTCCAGACCCTGTTTCCTCTTTCTTGGAGGCAAGACTTGTGAAAATCCCGCTACTGTCGAGGGGTAAAGAGTGTCATGAAGCATCAGGAGAAGGATTGTTCCCCTCTACATCTCCTTCCACCCCAGGTGCTTTGTGGCTGTATAGGGAAGAAGGGTGCAATGCAGACGTCTGGTAGAAGAGATCTGCTTTTCAGTTTCAGTGCTCAAATAGAAGCTTGATAAACCATATAGAAATCCTAAAATTGACAGGAGGGCAAATACTATACTCCTAACTGGAAATTCCTCTTTGCTTCAGCAGCCTCTGTGGTAGGTTCTGCCGCTCGCTCCGCACAAGGCATCAGCGTAGGCATCAAGGGTCCTCTATTACAGGGCAAAGAAGTTCCTGGCACGTACCAGTGGAGCTCTTCAGAAAATTCCCATCCCCGTAACTTCTTCCTGCTCAGGCTATCATACTTTCTTCTTCTGAAGGTGCCCTTTTAGTGCATTCTGGCAGTTCTCCTGGTAGAATGGGGCAAACGTGCAGCTTTCCTGGACTCCTCAAGCTTGTAGAGGGAAGCTAAGCCCTGGGTGGGCTTTTCCCAGCCCTGCAGCACTTACTGCTGCATTGATGACGCTGTGCTGGCTACCACTGGGAGCCCAGCTGGTAGCTGCAGCTCCAGGGCTGACTGATCTGTGCCTCTTCCTGCAGCTGTTTGGGCTGCAAGGGCTGTGCTTTGGGTGAACCTGGTTTGTGTTTTGACCCCTTTGCTTTCCTGTTTATTGCAAGTGCGTTGTGAGCCCAGTGAGGGCTGTGGAGCACAGTGTCTACATCAGTGGGAAGTCTCATTCCGGCTCTGCCGCCCTTCTTGAAGCTTCATAAGGCAACAGCACCTATTGAACAGACGTGAGGCTTTTCCAGCTGTTGCTCTTGGCAGTTTGTGAAGGGACTGTCCGAAGAGCAGTGGTAGAAGCCTGCGTGTTTGTCAAAATTGCTCGCGCACCTTTACGGATATCCCGGGAACAGAGAGGTGATGGTACTGGCATGAGTGTGTTCAGGCACGAGGCCTTTGGATGTTTCACTCCCTCTTAAAGCAGTTCCACACTTCCCAGGGGAAGGTGACTGGCTGGACAGTCAGATGCATTTCTGTGTGCTGCAATATCTCCAAACATCCAGTGATTTAATGAGTTTTTTGAGGGAATAGGTCTATTCATCTTGTGTGGCAGCAGTTCAGTGTACACATTCAAAGGAAGACTGTAGGCTTCAGAATTCAAAACATCCCTTTTTTTCTTATTGTTGGCGGCGGTCCTAATTTCTTATCTCATAACCATATGTACGGCTCCTGGGGCAGTCAGAAGATACTCTGACTCCGAGAGCACCACTCTGGTCAGTGTGAGCTTTAGAGTCAGAGAAATAACATGCTTGCTTTCCTGCCAGCATGACATCAGGGAATTTATTGCCTGTTGATAAGAGGTGACTTTCTCTTTGACATATCTTTCATACATCTCTACTGACACTTGTTTATTGTCTTTTTTTTTTTTTGGTGGAGCTTTGGATCCCATGCTTCAACTCTGGAGTGCTCAGAGAGCAACGGCAGGCAGCAAAGCACCCAGGTTTTGTTGTAACCTGTCACCTGTTGGTGGTGTCAGAAAAATCTCAAAGTCATCTGTATTAAAAAAAATAAATAAATAAATGGCTGAGGTGCAGCAGCACAAAGTGTCAGGATTCCTGCCTGGAATTCCTGATTGAACATCAGATACATGTTGAAATATCCTGTGTGCTAATGAGGGTATCCTTCAGGCCAGCAGGCAGCTGCCTGGTGCTAGCTACAGGAAACAAGGTATGGGAATGGTGCTGATCCTGCTGTTTTTCAGGGTTACTGGAGCACACCTTTCTCCAGTGATGTCCTTCCTTTCAAAGAACTACACATCCAGGAGGCACATCCTCTTACCCATCAGCCAGGAAGCTGCCTTTGAGCCTTGTTTGGCTCTGGAGGGGAAGTGAACTTGCCTTGCACTCCCCTGGAGAACGACCCATCCTCAATGATCAGCAGCTCCTGTAGAGGGGCTGGCTTTGCCCTGCTGTTGAGGGTGCTTCTGAATGTAGAAAAAGTTCAGGATTCTCTGGGCAGCAAGCAAGAGGCATGGATAGTTCTTGCCTGGCAGAGAGCCGTCTTGGTTCCAATTACTTCTTCCAGGACGGTTTTCCAGTATTTTAACACAGCTACTGTGACCCTTGCGCATCAAATCGGCTGTCGTAAAGGATGGGAGTATTTGTAGGCAGAGTGATTGAAGGGTAAGCAAGCGGGATGAGATTTGTAGGGAGACATACTCTCTTTTAGCTGGATTAGTCCTGAAGAAGGACTTGCATCCCTGAAAGCTTGGTTTGGTTTTTTTTTTCTGTACAAGTAAATTGGCTGATTTAATTACTGATCCTCCCTCTCCCTGCCTATGTACCTCACTTGAAGCTAATGGCTACTGCAGGATTTTCTAGGCAGCCTAATCTGACCTGTTGTGCAAACACGGAAAGCATCCGACCCCCCTTCACTGCGACTCTGGCTTCGGTGGAGCAGCAGAGCAAGCTGATCCCAGGCAGGACTGTGATTCTGTCTTCTGTCATGTTTTGGTGCAAGCCATCTGCCTTCATGCTTTGTTGCAAGACTGATGCTGTCCTGGGGACATCCAACAGCAGAATTATAGCAGTTCGGCTTAATTTTTTTATTATTTGAAAGCTACCTGTGGCTTGGGTGTCTGTTTTGGGTCCTGACAGCCCCTGCTCAGGCTCAATGGTTTCTGGTGCTGGTCAGAGCAGAGATGCTGCCCTGGCCAGGGCACTGGGAGTCCTGGTGGTGTGTCACCAGGCTGACTTTAAAAAGGGAGTCACCTCCGATTATTTCTGGAAAAACAGTGTGACACATCCATTCTTGCCAGTCTGCTTCCTCTGCTTTGTGCAGACTTGCCCTTTAAGTAGAGTGAAGACCTGCCATTCTTTCCCTGCATGTGCTGACCCCAGTAGATGAGATATTACAGTTTTAAGGTCTGACTCACTCTTCTCTCGCTCTGCTCTGGCAAGAATTTGATACTGACAGGACCTCAGAGCAGTCATTCTTTGAAATTTTTTTATGAATGGTATTCGTAAAGTCACCTAGACTCCTTTTCGGAACAGTGCGTTTCAAAAAACCTCAAGATTTTCTGACCTTCGGTAGGATATTTAAGCCCGCAGATAACAAGTTTGCTTCTCTTACTTGCCTTCAGGGACTACTTCTAGTGGACAGTAATGTCCCTGGGCACCGCTTACTGATGTGAAAACCTCTGCTTTCTAATTACTCATGTGGGTTTCTGTAGCTGGCAAGTCCAGAAGGACTCAAATGCAGCCTTCCCGATCTTCTAGCAGATTTCTCTTGGACTGTAGAGGGAGCCTGGGGAGATGAGCAAGATGAGTTAGACTCTGAAAATACTCAGAAAGCTGTTTGTTGATGCAGCTTTACTTAAGATGATAAAATTGTTCTAAATTTCCATAGCAGAGCAGCTCTGGGAGTCAGCTTTACCCCAGTGAGGATCTCAAGGTGGTGCTCTGGGCTTTGGGTTTGTAGCAGAGGAGAGATTTTTCTCCCTGGGTCCTCTAGCCTTGTGTGTTTCCAGGAGTGCCTGAAAGCAGTGCTACGGCATCACTAACCTTGGTCCTGCTTCTCCTTGTGGGAATGCTGAAGGGGCAGGAGTAAAGCTGTCGCACCACGGGGTTTGGGGGGATTTTTCCTTTTTTTTTTTTTTTTTTTAATGATGCTCTTAGAGTACCAGTACTTGCATTATTCAGATACGTGGGCTCAGCGTTGAAAGGCTGGTGTCACAACAGGGTCTACGAGCCACACGTGTAAATGCAGCGGGAACATCAAAACGCGGAGTCCTCCTCCTGTCTGCACCGTGCAGTGACGCTTCCCTTTCTCTTGCAGGTCTCAAACAGCTGTTGAAACAAGGATCGGTGCAGAAGGTGTACAATGGCTTGCAGGGATATTGATATGCGGAAAAATCGGACTTAATGGAAAATGCTAAGTCAGATTTGTTTGCAGTCTTTTCTCCTGCCCACTGTAGAACGGCAAAGAGGGAGGGTGGGGCAATTGTTGAGGTATATATAATTTTTATTTTTTTTCTTTGTAAATTGTGGAAGTGCTCAGATGAGCTGGGGGAAATACTACTCTTTTCAGGACATACCTGGTGCTGCCTATCACGTTCCACGTCCTGGAACAGCAAAGAGACTCCGTGAGCAGAAAAAAAAATTGGGGAAAGGAGTTTTAAATTCCACACAGATTGGAATTTCTGGTTTTTAAATACATTTTGATGTGACTTTTCTTTACCATCTCAACATATTTTCATAGCTTCTCCTGCTTTTTGTCCTTTGTGTCAGTCTCTTCCGAGTTTCTGTTGTTTTGTTGTTGTTTTTTTTAATCCCAGTCCTTCCTGCCCTTCCCCTCTGAGTCCAGAGTGTGGTGTTGCTTCAGAGTCTGTGTTCCTGGGGCAGGAGTTCAGGTGCTGTTGGGAGTGGACTGGCAGGAGAGCCTTTACGGGCCATGTTAGGCCCTACAGATGGTTGGGAAAGCAGCAGAAGAGTCTCTTCAAGCTCCTGTGGACTCTCTTAACTACCAAGTAGTCCTCATGTCCCAAAAATTAAAGTTTGATTTTTAAATTTGAAGTCACAACAGCTTAGCAAAGACTCCTCAGACTTCCACGGTGGGATTTTTTTTAGAAAATCACAGGAATGGCTCCTCGTGGCCTTGGTTCTTCCTTGTTGCTCCCGAATGTAACCAACAGCTTGTCTGGAAAAGTTCACTTTACCTCCTGCGCTCTGTCCTCTGTGAGGATGGGTGACGCTAACAGCACAGAAATAAAGGTGTTTGAGTTGGAATGGCAAAAAACTCCCTGGTTCTGTATTTCAGTAGCCCTCACCCTGGGACGGCTGCAAGTCGTTGGACAAACAAGGAACCGTCCCTTCGATGATCCGAGCTGTGAGCTGCTGGAAAGGGTGAAACCACAGCTGCTAATACCAGCAGAAGCTCTGTAGTTGCTTCAGTTGAACCGAGAGCCTCTGCTCTGTCGTGAAGACCCTGCTGCTTTAAGCATCCCCGTCAGGGACTCTCATCTCCACATGTCCTTCAGAAGCGGCAGCTAAAGAATTTCCCCGAGGTGTCGGTGTCAGGCTTGTGCTTCGCTGTGACAGGGATGTAGGCAGCAAGAGAAATGAGGCAGTTTTTCGTGTTCTGCTCCTTCTCTCTGGGCTCTTAGGGGCTATAAAGTGGGATCCTCACAGCTCCTGCCTTACAGCTCGTCCCCTGCCTGGGGAACAGATGGCATCTGGTTTTTCTATGTGGAAATATTTGCTGAGTAGCAGCAGCAGGAGACTCAAGGTAGTTGTTTGGGGTTTTTTTTGTTTTATTTTAAGTAGCTCAGATCTGAGCTCGGAGAGTTGGAGAGCAGCTCTGGGCCAGCCCTTGTGTGCTGCTGCCCTTGGTCTGGCCATGTCCCACCCAACCCTTCAGCTCCAGCGTGAGCTGACGCAGCGGAAGCAGCAGCACCGGGAAGGTTTCCTGTTGGATCCTTTGTACATTTGCTTTGGCAGAGCAAAGCAGGGGCTTCGGGAACAGCTGAGAGAGGGGGGCGAGACAAACCCAGGATGCCAAACTCTTGGTCTCAGTGCTCATCTTCCTCGAAATCCGTAAGTGTAAGCATTAATCCCAGGTGAGGCTGCTGCCCGAGCATCTGCCTACTCCATGACCAACTCTTTCCAGGTGTCTGTAGGAAGCTCTGCCCCCACTTCCCCCCCCTTAGCTTAGATTTCGAAGAAACCTCAGATTTCAAAGAAACTCCTTCCGCTATCCCCGTGCGTGGGGCTGGTTCCTGTTCCCTCAGCCCCTCGAGGGTCCGTTTGATGGTTGCCTTTCTGCCTTCCTATTCCACTGGCACACAACCACGCTGCCGGCACTTGCCTGTAGCAATAAAACCAAAAAGCCGGGACTTCACACCAAAGTCTTAACTTCTCCTCGGGAGAAGGTGGTGTAACCTTTCCTACCTGCACCCCTAGCAGCGGGCACTGTGTTTATTTCAGGCATGAGTATTTATTCCTCCTGCTGCTTTTTCCTTTCCCTGCTAATTCTTTTCCTTCCTGTGGTTTGGGTTGTTTTTTTTCCCTTTTCATTGTGGCTCTGGACTCCTCTGAGAGGCCAGTAGAACAGCTACAATAGCTGCAAAGCCCCGGCTTTCACCAGGGTGAGAATTTGAAAAGAAAGCCCCAAATGGTACCATGCAGCCCTGCTTCCTTCCGTCTTCCTCTCCCGCCTGCTGCGGGTGCGTGCGGAGCTGGGCTCCTCCGCCTGTCCCACCTTCAGGCAAAGCTTCCAGGGTTTCCATGCTTTCTCCACAGGCAGGAGCGTGCGCTAGTGTGTGCCAGGGTCTGCTTCAAACATTTCCATGGGTTTTGGTACGCTTGCCCCAAGAAAGTTGTGCTGCTTCTAGGGCCATGAGGAGGTTTTTGTCCTCCAGGGGGACGTGGAAGCTCTTGGGTGGCTGTGACATCCCATGTCCCCTGTTTCAGTAACACATCGCTGGTGCGAGTGAGTTGTGCCGCGCGTGGCCTCCTTTATCTCATATAAATGCTTCTTAGGAGGCTTAGGTGTTCACATCGCTGCTTCTTGGTTTGGGACTGAGCAAGGATCCTGAAGGTACCCACCCCTGAGCTGGGAATCCTGTCACGCACAGTCTTCATTTTCAGCCCCTTCTATGTGATACTGTTGTTCCCAAATTGTATCAAATGAAAAAAAAAACAAACACCTAATTTCTTCGTCCCCTTTCACCCTAAATCCTTGCACAAGGATTGTTGAGGGTTTAGAGGGAGGCAAAACACTTGCCCTTGACTATATTTCTTGCTGATTTGAGAAGGGGGATGTTTAAACAAGCCCACGGTCCTTGTCTGGCTGAAATAGGATCCTGATTTCTCTCTTGAGTGGTTTTGATCACCTCCAAGAAGCTGTGTGTGTTCCTCCAGGGCCTTGCCAAGGGCTCGCTTTAAGATGCCATCGCCTCCATCAGCGCGGTGTTACCGCCCTGTGGCTTGGTGCCTCCCACCCCAGGAGCAGTGGGGGTGTGGGTGGGGTGAGGACTCCGTGGCCGGTAGATGATGGGAGTGAAAACGGCCTTCAGATCTGCTTTTCCTGAAAGCATCATGCCCTGGCAGCCTCGTCTGCTCCTCCTGTCCCTCCGCAGCCTGGGCTTGCTGCAACTAGAGCCAGGTTGCCCATCCCAGAGCAGATATTGAAGTTTCGGGGCTGTGCATGGGAGCTTCAGGTACGTGGGAGCAGTCTGGCCCAAGCGGGTGGCTCGTTCCTGGTGGCTTCAGCCCCGCAGAAGGTCCCTGGCACAGAGCATGCCCTCCTCCCCGAGTCCAGTCGGGGGATGACAGTGTTCCCAAACTGTGGTTTCTTTTCCATGGAAACTCCTCTGCAAGTGCAATACAGGCATGCTTGGGGGTTTTTTTTTCTGAAGAGCTTGTTATTTTAAAGTACTTATCTATATCTAAACTTTTCTGTGGAAATAGGAGGGAAGAAGTGACTGGTGCCAGGAGAAAATTACTCTGGAGACACGGAGTAGTGATGTTCCCGAGGACATCTCAAATGGCTGAAGGCTGTGGTGGCCTGCCTCTGGCTGGGAAGGGCAGGTGATGCAATGATTCCTCGCTGGAATTCACGATGGCAGCCCCCATCTTTGCTCCCGTCCCATGGGGCTGGTGAGCAGCAGTGGAGCATCTTACACGGGATGGCTCGGGAGCGACCAGCCCAGCTGGGGCCGGGGTGGGAGGTGTGGTGGGACTGGTAGCACCCTGCTGCCCGGCAGCCTCCCTTCATCCCCACCGCCACGTCGCCCTGTTGACTGTGGCCAGCGGCCAGCTTTCTCCTCCCGTTTCCTCTGGCTGGGTCCGGCACACTGACCTGGGAGGTGAGAGGAAAGGGAAGAGGGCAGCTGTGGGTCCCGGGCACCCGTACACCCTACGAGGACTCACCAGCACAGCCCTTTCCTCTGCCGTTCAACATTTCCAGGGACCTGCCCCTTGGGTGGGGGCAGGAGGCTGAGAGAAAGCAAATACCCCCCAGCCTCCACCCCCAAAACGACATTGTCCCCAAAACGTTGTTCAAGGGAGGGCTGCCCAGGGGCTGCGACTCCCCTCGCCCCAGTGCACCCCCCTGGGGTTAAAAAGGATGTTTGAAAACTGGCCATGCCAGAAATGAGGACATCTGGGGCTGTGACAAGGTGGCTGCTGGGGAATTCAGAAGGAGAGGGTTTGTTTAGTCCAGAAAAGCGATGACGCCACCAGCGCAGGCACCGAGTGCATGAGGGGTGTTTATAAGGCTAATCCCTTCTTCCTGTCCCCAGAGGCTAAAAGCTGGTGCTCACCATTTTCAGGATAAGTGCCGATACCCTCAGCCCAGCTGATTTTCCCAGCTGCTGCCTTCCCCATCCCCACCCCAGCAGGCGCAGGAGCCCCTCGCTGTGTTTTCGGGAGGCTCCCTGTGTGGTTTTTTTTTGCCGGCCGTGGGCAAAGGGGAAAGGCGCTCCCTGGGCATCCTCTTGCTCACTGGGACAATGTTCAAGGCTGGGCATCTTATCTCAACCCTTATCTCAAGCCAGCAGTAGCAGAGCTGAGCGATTGAAACCACGCAGGGGAAAGCAAAGCCTCACGCGGTGATGGGTGCGGAAAACCGGGATGGTTTGCTCTGGGGGAGATGCTGCCAAGGAGTGGGTGGGGGTGGTGGTTAAAGCCCCCAGGGTTTGTTCACCCTCTGGCAGAAAGCAAAAAAAACCTCGAGGAGGAAATTAAAACCACCCCTCGGTTGACAGGATACAGGGTTAAGCGTTGGCGCCTGTCCCAAGCTGTGATGGAAGGTGGAAAAACAGCCAAATTTGGGAAGGGACTGGCCATGGATGTGGCTACCAGCTGCTGGGGAGACGGTGCGTGTCGGGGTCGCAGTCGGGGGGAGGCCAGCTCCCAGACTGGGGCAGCTGGGCCGCCTGTCCCCAGCCTCCTGCTCCAGGACAAGCATTGGTGGCCCCACCATGAGGTGGTTTGGGGATGAGGAAGAGAAATTTTGGGGCAGGGTGTGGATGCTATTGCCATAACCCCTCGGCTCTCGGCCACTGTGCCCACATCAGGTGGTGGTCACCACCAGGGAGGTGGCCCTGGGAGAGAGGGGTGGCAGCTTTGGGTGTGTTGCCCATGGGCACGCTTCGGGATGAGGCTGGCTTTTTGGGATCCCACAGTTTTGGAGGGGTCCCTGCGTCTGGGTGCTGCCCCGTCCCCGTGTGATGGCTGGCGGAGCCTCCAGAGGCCAGCAGCAATGTCGGCTCCGTTCTGGAGCGTTCTCCTGCTGCAACCCACACGCATGGGGGACCTGGGGGCAGGAAAAAGGCTTTTCCAGAGATGTTTAAAGCAGAAACTTCCTCATCTGTCCAAAAGATGATGTTATTCAGGAAAAAAAAAGCACAACAAGCCCTGTTGTTCCAGACCTCCTCAGTTTCTGGGTCTCTCCTGGGTGCTGGCCCTGCTGCCATCCTGTGTCTGCCAGCACCTTCCAGGACTTGGGGCATCGCTCTCCCATGGGATCCACACTCTGCCCTCCCAGCCGGAGCAGGGACCCGCGGCACCACAGGGGGATTTAGCATGAGAATCACGTGGGGTCTCGGGACCACGGTGGAATGTCTGCCCCTGCCTGTGGGCAGTAGAGATGCCCGAATTCCAAAAACTAGAGCAGAGCCATGAATGCAGCGGTTTCTCCCAGCTGGAAGGTGGCTATGAGCGTTTTTATCCCTTTGTGAGGAGCAAACCTACTGCATTTGACCCTCGCCATCAGCCTCATGTCCCCTGATGCCTGCGGCGGGGACACACAGTGCTCGGCCCATGGCAGGGCTCCACCAAGGGCGCTTCTTCAGAGGCCGAGCCATGACGTTGACGTGCCTCAGCCCCTTTGTTTTCAATCCTCCGGCCTCTTGGCTGCCATTTCCCTGTCGTGGAGGAGCCCGCTGAAGGGTGGGGAGCGCCCCGGCCCCTGCCCCAGGAGCCTGGGGGAGGCGGGGGCTGCTCAGGGGGTGGCTGGCAGCCAGGGTGATGAGATGTGATCTTTGGAGTCCTCCTCCTCCTCCTCCATTGCTCCTTACGGACAACCCCTATGTCATCTCCCCATCCCCTTTCTCTCCTGCAGCTCTTTTCCCATCTACCCCCTGCTTTGAGCTGCCGGGATGGGTATTTATAAAGGAAGGAGCTGGAAGTTCATCCAGGAAAGCTCTTCACTCCTCTGCTGTCCCCTCTTTTGGTGGCCCATGCCAGATCCTGGCTCGCCCCCAACCCTTCCTGCCCTTGGGGCAGCGCAGACGAGCACTAGGGGAGTGTTGGGCTCAAAACCTTGCTATGAGCGGAAGGGAAACACAGCCAAGAGTTTATTATTAATATAAACGAAGTCCAAACCGTCAAAGGGCAGTTTTTGGCTGAGATCTAGGTCGCAGAAAAGGAAAATAAAGCCGTGAATGCTGGTGTGCGGTACTGGTGACGCAGCTCTGCCTTTCCTCAGCTGGGCCTTGGGGAGCGGTTTCTCACCTCCGGGTCCCTGCGCCTGCCCTGCCCTGCGCCTGGCGTCCCCACGCTCCCGTGTCCCTCTGGGATGCGCATTCTTACCGGAGAGGGGTGAACGCCTTGATCTGCTCAGAAAAACTGTCCCCGTCCGGCTGTCTCGATGTCAGGGGTTCATACAGAGAGGAGGAAATGAGAAAGAAATGCAGGGTCGCCACTTGCTCATTGGAAAAATCACTTAATTGAGTCAAACCAAAGCTGCGGGTGGATTGAAATGAGCTCGGGAGGTGCAAACCCCCCCCTCCCCAAGACTCTCTCCGGAGGCCTTGCGAACTCAGTGCATGGCTGGGGGTCCAACACAGGGCTGGCAATGCCGACGAGCCCCACTCACGTGTGCCTGCCCCCGTGGTGGATCTGCAGCCCCACATGGGCGCTGCTGATGGGAAACGAGAGCATCTGAGCGGGATGGGAGAGCTGACGGGTGGTTTTATTACAGGCCATCTCCAAGCAGTGCCACAAAGATGTGACATCCTCCCTCCCGGGCATTTGTCCCCACTGCAACAGGGAGAAAACAGGGTTTCAGTGCCATCCTTTTAACTCTTTCTTGGCTCTTTCTCCTGCCAGTTCCCCCCACCACCACCCTTCTTCCCCATTGTTTTCCATCTGTGCTAAGCGCTAAGTCTCAGCACTCCGTGCTAGCCCGGCGTGGGGACCGTCCCCAGGGCAGGGTGCCGCTGCTTGGGGGGGGTCAACCCAGTGGGGACCAGGCAGGGAAACCACCGGTGCGGTGTCCTTTGGGAGCAAAGCCTGTGGCACTGGGGAAGTATGTCCCTTGCGGGGCACGGGCCGGGTCCCTGCCTCCCCAGGGTGACGATGGGTCCATCCCCGGCCTCCCTGGGGTGATGATGGGTCCGTCCCCGGCCTCCCCGGGGTGACGATGGGTCCAGTCCATGCCTCCTCGGGATGAAAATGGGTCCATCCCCTGCCTCCACGGGGTGACGTGGGATGGCTGCCGGCTCTGCTAGCATCTCCCTCCTGTGCACAAGAAGATGCCCACGGCCATGCCCAGCAAGGCGACGGTGCCCAGGATCAGGCCCAGCACCAGTGGGGCGTGCGACCGGCTGCTCTGTTTTCCTGCAAGAGGTGAGAGGGGTGGAGGTGACGACTGGGGTCACCCCCACCGTGTCCCCGCCCCCCCCTCCCAGCCCCAGCACGGACCCATCCCGGCGCTCTGAGCCCGCAGGATGTCCACACAGGTGGTATTGAGGAAATGCTGGAGGTCCCGGGTGGTCTTGGGCCACTTCATCAGCTCCCCCTCAGCGTAGGCAGCCACGGCGTCCCTGCCAGGCCAGCGCCGCTCCCAGGTGGCATTGGGGACGTGGAAGCTGAGGAAAGCCGTCCCGTTGAGGGTCATCTCGTAGAAGCTGTGGGCCGTGCCGTTGGGGAAGAGCTGGCAGCCCAGGCGGCAGCACAGACTCTGGGTGTCTGTGGGGACACAGGGAGGGGGTCAGAGTCCGCACACTCCCACCGCAGCAGCCCGTTGCTGTCACCAGCATCAACCCATGCACTGAGTTTGCAAAACCTCAGCCTTGTGCTGCCCAGCCCACCCACAGCTTTGCCTTCGCTCGGTTCCACTGCAGCCGCAGCTTTTCCAAGGGCCGGGCAGCTGCGCTTATTTTCCCCTTCCTTATCTGCATACAGCGCAGCTTCGGTTTTATAGGGACGGGAGGCTTTTCGGCGCAGAGTGAGATACTCATCGCTCTGGCAGAAGGATGCGGCACAGGGAGTGTGGGGACACTGGGCAAGAGGAGGCGAGGGGCTCACAGCCGAGACCCCGAGTGGAGAAAGTGCTCCCCGAGGGATGGGTAAGGAAACGCAGAGCTGGGACAAAACTGGATTGGGGGCAACAAAGAAAACGAAGGTAAAACACACCCTGCACAGGAACATTGAGGGTAACGGGGGCTTGCGGAGCAGTGCGGGCACAAAACCATCACCATCAGCGTCCCACACCTCCTGGGAAGGCTGCGGGACGCAGGTGAGATGCAGGTGGGATGCGGGCAGGGTGCAGGCGGGATGCAGGTGGGATGCAGGCAGGGTGTAGGTGGGGTGCAGGCAGGATGCGGGTAAGATGCAAATGAGATGCAGGCGGGGTGCAGGTGGGATGCAGGCAGGGTGCAGGTGGGATGCAGGCAGGGTGCAGGCAGGGCGCAGGCAGGGTCCCTACACCTCACCGTCCCCCTGGGCTGCAGCCCCCAGCCTTTTTCTGGAGGTTTAGCATCACCCTGTTCCCGGGGTGGGCTTGGGGTAAGAAATTCCCAGCTCTGCAGAAGGGCTCCTTCTTCCCAGTGCAAGGTTTTGCATGTGGCCGTGTCCCTGTCCCTTTGCCCAGCTGTCCCCAAGGAGCCGTCCCCATGCTCAGGCAGTGCAGGGGGGGCTCCCCTTTCCCCAGTGGGACCCGTCCCCCCACCGGGTCATGTGTCCCCGTGCCCCCCCCCGGTACCACTCACAGTTGATGGGCCTCTCCTTGCTGAAGAGCTGCACCAGCTGGCTGAAGTAGAGCAGGTAGGTGTTCACATCCTGCTGCCGCCTGGCCCAGGTCTCCGGGGGCTCCAGCGGCAGCACCTGGGTGACATTAAGCCCCTCCAGGAGGTGGCTGAGCCGGCCGTCCAGGCTGGCATTCCCCCAGAAGATGGAGCTGCCTTTGTAGACACGGGTCCATTGCAGCATGGTGAAGGTGAGTGGGGCTGCGAGAGGCACCGGACATCACCCTCCGTCCCGTCCCCTTCCCATAAGCCGCGGGTATCCCCCATGCCAACCCCAACCGCCACCGTGTCCTTGCCTTACCCACTTGGTCTGCCCCGCAGCCCAGGGCTCCGCAGAGCAGCAGCAGCTGGAGCATCATCGGGACAGGGATGGGGAAGGGGATGGTGGCCCTGTGGCTGGCTTGGTGGGGAGTTAAGCGTGGGGACGGGGATGGGGACAGGAATGGTGGCCCCACGGCTGGCCTGGCGGGGAGTTAAGCGGGAGCAGGGAGGTGGGGCTGCCGGAGGAGGAGAGTGGGAGTCCAGCCAGGTCTCTCCCATTTCCTTAGCCCGAGCCACCCGCACCCCTTCCCTGCCGGACACGCTGGTGGTGACCGGCCTTGCAGTGCCTGGGGATGGTGATGGGGGATGAGGCTCTGAGCTCACCCTGGGGCCTGTGGGACCGTATGGCACCGCTCCAGCCGGCAGGGGAGAGAGCAGCCAGCGCCTGCCTCAGTTTCCCCATCTCTTGGCTGGGATGGGACCCCGTCCCCGCTCCCCCAGGGTGAGGCCAGTGGGGACACAACAGCTGGGGACCGCTCTGGGAGGAGAAGGGAGGGACGGAGGGGAGCGGCCTCGCAGCGCGACACTGCACCCAGACACCCAGCGCCGGTGGTCCCAGCAAGCACTGGAGTGAAGGGACCCCCATCCCTGTAGGGATGCGACCCTCAGGATGCGGCATCCTCTCAGCCCCCGCGATGGGCTGGGGGGAGGGGATGGGACTGGGACACCTCTGGCTGGCCTCGCTCTGTGTGTTCTTCTTTTAATTATACCTGAAATAATTAGATTAAAATTTAAGAAAATGTAAAATTTATATTAAAATATAAAATTTATATTAAAAAATCCAGCTCGACCAGCTGGCACAGCGTGGCACCACCTGGGGCAGCATGTACTGGCACCATGCCGCCTGCCACGGCATGGTATGGGGCGGTATGGCAAAGTATGGAGCAGTATAGAACAGTATGGGACAGCAGAGGATGGTATGGCATAGTATGGCACAGTATGGCATAATACGGTGCGGTATGGCATGGTACGGCGCAGTATGGCACAGTATGGCATGGTATGGTGCAGTATGGGATGGTATGGAGCAGTATGGGATGACGTGGTGCGGTATGGGACGGTATGGCATGGTACGGCACAATACGGCATGGTACAGCACAGTATGGCACAGTACGGGACGGTATGGTGCGGTACAGGGTGGTACGGGACGGTATGGTGCGGTACAGGGTGGTATGGGATGGTATGGCGCAGTATGGGACGATATGGCATGGTATGACGCAGCATGGCATGGGATGGGATGGGATGGTGTGGTAGGGGACAGTATGGCGCAGTATGGCATGGAACGGGACAGTATGGGACGGTATGGGACAGTATGGTGCAGTATGGGGCAGTGTGGGATGCTATGGGACGCCATGGCATGGAATGGGGCACTATGGGACAGTATGGCATGATATGGTGCAGTATGGAACAGTATGGGACAGTATGGGATGGTATGGCGCAGTATGGGACAATATGGGATGGTATGGGACAGTGTGTCATGGTACAGGATGGTATGGGATGATATGGCATGGAATGGGACAGTATGGGATGATATGGGACGGGGTGGCATGGACTGGGACTGTATGAGACAGTATGGCATAGTATGGGATGGTATGGCATGGTATGGGACAGTGTGGGATGGTATGGTATGGAATGGGACAGTATGGGATGATATGGGACGGTATGGCATGGAGTGGGACTGTATGAGACAGTATGGCATAGTATGGGATGGTATGGCATAGTATGGGACAGTATGGGATGGTATGGCATGGTAAGGCACGGTACAGGATGGTATGGGATGGTATGGCATGGACTGGGACAGCACGAGACAGTATGGGAGAGTATGGCATGGTATGGGATAGTACGGGATGGTATGGAACAGTATGGGACATTATGGCACAGTATGGGACAGTATGGCACGGAACAGGACGGTACAGGACGGTATGGCGTGGAATGGGACAGTATGGGAGGGCATGGCGCGCTGTGTCGCGCTGGGCCGCGCTGCGCCGCAGCGTGTCGCGGTGTGTCGCGGTGTGTCGCGCTGTGTCGCGGCGGGGCCGCGGGGCGCGGCGTGCCCCCGCCGTGCGGGGCGTGTCCGGGGCGTGTCCCCGCGGGGGCGTGTCCGGCGGCGCCGGTGCCGGGAGCGCAGCGATGGCGGCGGCGGAGCTGGAGCGGCTGCGGATGGCGGGGGCCGGCATGGCCATCGCCGTCCTCACCAGCGGCGGGGACGCGCAAGGTGGGGCCGGGCGGGGCGGGAGGGGACGGGACGGAGCGGGGGACACGCCGCGGTCCCGCCCCGCGTGTCCGCGTCCCCCGGCCCCGCGGGCGCGGCGGGGACAGAGTCCGCGGGGCCTCGGGGCGCGCAGCGGGGACGCGGCCCACGCTCCTCCCCGGGGAGCGGCAGGGGGGGACGGGACACCCCGCCATCCCCTGTACCCCCCACCAGGGAAGGGTCACTGCGCCCCCCCGGCCGTGTCCCCGCCGCCCCCGGAGCATCCTCCATGGGAGGTCACGGGCCCCACGGGGGAACCCCCACGGTGCCCCCCCCCCCCCCCCCCCCGCCCGGGGACAAGCAGCTATTTCTACCACGTCTGGCTCTGGGGCGGTTGCTCATCTGCAGCTCCCACCCGTGCACCGAGTTCCCCCAGTCTCTGCCTGCGTGGCACACACACCGCCCCGCTCGAGGGGACGCTTCGAGGTCATCTATAGGATCCGGTCCCCTATGGCGCAGGGGGTCCCTGGGGACCGCCCCGGCTCACGTCTCGCTTTCCCAGGGATGAACGCTGCCGTCCGCGCCGTCACCCGCATGGGGATATACGTGGGAGCCAAGGTCTTCCTCATCTATGAGGTTGGGGTGCCCCCCTGCCCCCTGCCACGGGTGGGCAGGAACCACCCCCCCAGAGCCAGGGCACCCCTCACCTCCGCCCCCTGCTTCTCCACAGGGCTACGAGGGGCTGGTGGAGGGGGGAGACAACATCAAGCAAGCCAACTGGCTCAGCGTCTCCAACATCATCCAGCTGGTGAGGATCGCCCGTGGGGCCATGAGACCTCCAAATCCCACCTCCCATCCTAAATCTGTGTGACGAGCCATGTGCCCCCCTACCTTTGTCTCTCCAGGGTGGGACGGTGATCGGCAGCGCCCGCTGCAAAGCCTTCACCACGCGGGCAGGCCGGCTACGGGCCACCCGTAACCTGGTGGAGCACGGCATCACCAACCTCTGTGTCATCGGCGGGGACGGCAGCCTGACAGGCGCCGACATCTTCCGCTCCGAGTGGGGCGGGCTGCTGGAGGAACTGGTCCGAGACGGTGGGTGAACCCCTCTCCCAAAACCCCTGGGTGGGTAGAGCTGAAAGCATTGAGGAGATCTTGAGGTCCACAGGTCCACCCCATCACTACGACCTCCAAGGAGGGCTGGGCTCCTCCGCTGCTCTGCGGGATCCAGCGTGATGCTGGAGGGGGACAGGAGCACTCTAAAATGACGGGTGGCACGGCCATGTCCCCCCCCCACAGGGCAGATCAGCGAGGAGGTGGCACGGGAGAACTGCCACCTGAACATCGTGGGGCTGGTGGGCTCCATCGACAACGACTTCTGTGGCACTGACATGACCATCGGCACCGACTCAGCACTGCACCGCATCATGGAGGTGATCGATGCCATCACCACCACGGCGCAGAGGTGAGCGGGGCTGGGCGCTGGGGGGCTGGACCACCCCAGGCATCACACCCACCTTCCTTCTCCTCCCACCCGTGTCCTTGCAGTCACCAGCGGACGTTCGTGCTGGAGGTGATGGGCCGCCACTGCGGGTAAGCACCAGCCGGTGGGGAAGCCAATCTGCAGCAATGGGATGCAACGTTTTGGGGATGTTCCTGGGGACAGTACTGCCACCGCTGTGTCCCCCCAGGTACCTGGCGCTGGTGTCAGGCTTGGCCTCGGGTGCCGACTGGCTCTTCATCCCTGAATCCCCTCCGGAGGATGGCTGGGAAGACCTCATGTGTGAGAGGCTCGGGGAGGTGAGCGAGGGGGTTCTGATGGTCCCATCCCCCTTTTGTCCCTGGAGAGTCCCCAGAGGGACGCGGGCTGAGCCCCGTGGCCGGTGCGCGGCCCCTGCGAAGCTTCGGGAGCTCCTGCCATTGTCCCTGTGAAACGGGGCACTCAGCCGAGTGCAAATCCAGCCCTCGGGTGCCAGGGGCTGCGCTGGCCCGGGGGCTCAGCCACCCAGAACCTGAGCCACCCCTCCCCGGGGCTATGGCCGGTGGGGACAAAGGATGCTCATGCTCGGCCACCGGTGAGTTTTTGCTGAGCCGCGGCGGCTGTTTCCCTCCTCTCGCACCAGACGCGCAGCAGAGGGTCGCGGCTCAACATCATCATCATTGCCGAGGGCGCCATCGACCGCAGCGGCAAACCCATCTCCTCCAACTACGTGAAGGACGTAAGCGCCCACTCCCACCCCTACTCCAGCCCCCGCTCTGGTGACCGCGGGTCCCCAGCGTGATGTCCTCTCTTCTCCCCAGCTGGTCGTGCAGCGCCTGGGCTTCGACACGCGGGTCACTGTCCTCGGCCACGTGCAGCGCGGAGGGACCCCCTCAGCCTTTGACCGGGTGCTGGTAGGTCTTTAGGGGTGGTTGCCCATGGGGGTGTCCCCATGTGAGCCCGGGGCAGCGTCCTGCCTGGCTGGCACGGGTGGCCAGCAGTGGTGGGTGGCCCTTTGCCTTCGCAGAGCAGCAAGATGGGGATGGAGGCAGTGATGGCGCTGCTGGAGGCCACGCCGGACACCCCCGCCTGCGTGGTGAGCCTCTCGGGAAACCAGTCGGTGCGGCTGCCGCTCATGGAGTGCGTCCAGGTGGTGAGTACTGGGGTGGGGGGAGGGCGGATCAGGCACACCAGCCCCCCATGTGGGGGTCCCGCTCCCCTCCCCATGAGCATGGGTGTCACAGTGCTGCATCTCTCCCTGCCCCAAGACGAAGGACGTGCAGAAGGCCATGGATGAGAAGAGGTTTGAGGAGGCCATCCAGCTCCGTGGGAGGTGAGGAGCGGGGACTGGCACTGGGGGGTGACATCCCTACAGGGTGGCCAAAAGGATGTGCTGGGGTGGGGGCTGCTCCCCGGGGAGGAACCAGTGGCTCCAGCAGCCGGGGAAGGTTCCCGCCCTGGCCCTGGGGTCCAGGTGCGCCTCGGGACCACGCCACCTTGTCCTTGCAGGAGCTTTGAGAACAACTGGAACATCTACAAGCTGTTGGCGCACCAGAAGCCAGCGCAGGAGAAGGTGAGGAAGGATGGGGAGCAGGGGACACCTTCCCCACCTTGGGGACACGCAACGACGTGCTGCCCCTGTCCCCACAGAGCCCCTTCAGCATGGCCATCCTGAATGTGGGTGCCCCCGCCGCCGGCATGAACGCCGCCGTCAGGTCAGCCGTGCGGATCGGCATCTGCAAGGGACACACCGTCTACGTGGTGAGCGACGGCTTCGAGGGCTTGTCCAAGGGACAGGTAAGGGCGATGGCGAGCCTGGGGGGTGGCGGGTTTCCCGGGGTTGGGGGGGGTGGGTGTGGGCTTGGAGGGGGTGCTGGGGTGCTCCCCCACCCCAAAATGGAGCGCTGCTGCTTGCAGATCCGCGAGGTGGGCTGGCATGATGTGGCTGGATGGCTGGGGCGTGGAGGGTCCATGCTGGGCACCAAGCGGTAAGCACAGCCCCGGGAAGGGGACGGGGGACATAGGGGAGGGGACACTGCTGTCCCCAGGGATTGCGGAGACCATCCCCCCCATCCTCACCCCATGGTCTCTCCTCCCCTTCCCCACTGCAGGACCCTACCCAAGACCTGCATGGAAAAGATCGTGGAGAACGTGCGGAAATTCAACATCCAGGGGCTGCTGGTCATCGGGGGGTTCGAGGTGCGGGGGGAACCCTCAGCCCTGGGCTGGGTGGGGGCCGGGGCGGGCTGTTGGCATCCCGGCCGGTGCGGGCACCCTGGGCCACCCCTTCTGGGGTGCAGATCCGGCCCCGGTGCCGGCATCTCCCCAGCTCTCGGCTGTCTGCAGGCGTACGAGGGGGTGCTGCAGCTGGTGGAGGCCCGTGGGCAGTACGAGGAGCTCTGCATCATCATGTGCGTCATCCCTGCCACCATCAGCAACAACGTGCCCGGGACCGACTTCAGCCTGGGCTCGGACACGGCCGTCAACGCAGCCATGGAGGTGAGGGACAGGGCTCACAGGGCTGTCCTGCTCCACCAGGTCCCATCACGTTTTGGGATGACATGCAGGAATGAACCAGCCTCCCATCCCGGGCAGCAAAAATGGGTTTTCCTGGTGTGACCCCGCCCCCCCTTTTTCCCAATGTAGAGCTGTGACCGTATCAAGCAGTCAGCCTCGGGCACCAAGCGCCGTGTCTTCATCGTGGAGACCATGGGGGGCTACTGCGGGTACCTGTCGACGGTCACTGGCATTGCGGTGGGCGCTGATGCCGCCTACGTCTACGAAGATCCCTTCACCATCCACGATCTGAAGGTGAGCAGGGCAAGGGGCTGCTTTCTGGCAGCATCGTTTGGGTAAAATAAGATGGAAAAGCAGGAAAGAGAGGGCTCCAGCCAAGCCCCATGAAGCCGCCGGGTGACTTTAGCGGCTCTCAAGTCGAAATGAGAGGACCTGGGATGGCTGCAGAGGACATGGGCCACCACTGGCATCCTGGTGTTTGTCTTGCAGGCCAACGTGGAGCACTTGACTGACAAAATGAAGACGGATATCCAGAGAGGTCTGGTGCTGCGGTGAGTTGGGGACCCCTGGGGACGCTGGCTGAAAACGCCAGGCCGGTGATGGGGAGCAAGGCCAGCACTGAGCCCGTCCCGTGGCCACAGAGGGTCCCTGGGCGCAGTGAGGTTCGGCGTTGTGGGTGCGTGATGTCCTGCCTGAGGATGCCACGCTCGGCCAGGGGGACAGTCCTGCGCTGGATGCCTCTGCTGCCGTCCCCACCCCAGCCCCAGGGTCGTGCTGGGGAGACGGGCTGGGGCTCTGGGCCTCAGGGAGAACAAAACAGCAAAAAAAAAAAGGGGTTTAGGGGAGCATGGAGGGACGCCCTGGGGACACCAGATTAAGGAGCAGCCCCCCAACCCCTTCCCTCCGCTCCCCCAGCAACGAGAAGTGCCACGAGCACTACACCACCGAGTTCCTCTACAACCTCTACTCCTCCGAGGGCAAAGGCATCTTTGACTGCAGGATTAACGTCCTGGGCCACCTCCAGCAGGTACGGGGGACAGGGCAACATGGGCCACCGCTGTCCCCAAGAGCCAGGCAGGCTCAACGTCACCCTTTCTTTGTCCCCAGGGAGGAGCCCCAACCCCCTTTGACCGCAACTACGGGACCAAGCTGGGAGTGAAGGCGGTGCTGTGGATGTCGGAGAAGCTGCAGGAGGTCTACCGCAAGGGTGAGCCGAAGGCTGAGGGTCCCAGGGGGTGGGCTGGGGGTCTGGTGGCACTGGGCAGCCCCTGCTGCGCTGAGCTTGGCCACTCAGCTGCCAGCAAGGTGGCCATGGTCGGCTGTGTCCCCCTCCCAGGACGCGTGTTTGCCAACTCGGCCGACTCTGCCTGCGTGATCGGGCTCAGGAAGAAGGTGGTGGCCTTCAGCCCCGTGACGGAGCTCAAGAAAGTCACCGATTTCGAGTAAGTCCCTGTCCCCACGACCCAGCAGTTCATCACGTCCTGGGGGACCTTCCCGGGTTGTCCCCAGGGTCACTTGAGAGCCGTGTCCCCCCCTTTGCAGGCACAGGCTGCCCCAGGAGCAGTGGTGGCTGAACCTGCGGCTGATGCTGAAGATGCTCGCCAACTACCAGATCAGCTTGACCGAGTACATCTCGGGCAAGATGGAGCATGTCACCCGCCGCACCCTCAGCATCGAGAAGGGCTTCTAGTCCCGCCAGCCTGAGCCATAGCCCCCCTCCACGTCCCCTCCATCCCCACGTGCTGCTCGGGGGGCACCGGGTCCCCCCTGTTCTCAGTAGCCCTGTAGGTTTGCCACCAATCCCTTAAAGCAGGCAGAGCCTGGTCCCGGCTCGCAAAACTGCACAATCCTGCCCCCAAGTTGCTGGTCCGGGGTCTGGTTCCTGTGCAGGTGCAGCAAAGAGGTGTCGCTAGAGCCCCGCTGCACAGCCCAGACCCTTAATCTTCCCTTAATGGTTTATTCTTATTATTTAATGATGGGGTATTTAGTGGCTTGACCGCCTGAGCCAACTGCTGCTTTTAGTCGCCCGTGTGTGGGAGGGGAGCGGAGGTGCCGTCCCGGAGCAGGTAGGGGCTGGTACTGGGGGCTTTCGGCTGCCCCAGGAGCCCCGGTGAAGCCCCATCCTCCCGTGGCATTTGCCCAGTGGGGTGTCTCGAGGGCTCAGCGCAGAGCACGGGTCTTGGCAAGCCCCTCTTCCCCGACCACCTTGCATGACGCTTGGCTGTGACTGTCACCGCGTGGCCTCGGGTGCCGCCAACGGGGCCATGCTCGTCATCTCACCGCTGCTCTGTGACTCCCCCGCCCCCAAATCTTGTACCGTTCGCGGCACTGCTCTCCTCCTCTAGAGATAAAACCTGCTGGAGCCAAACCCCCCTCACCAGAGAGTGGTCATTGGGCGCCGAGTGCCTGCGGGGAGGAATGGGGGGCAGACCCAGGGTTAGGATGGGGATGAGCAAAGCCAGACGGTTTGCCAGAGCCGGATTAATGCCGGGCCAGGATGTTTCCCTGCTTCGTGCGTCCTCAAACCCTGGGAGAGTGGGACCGCGGGCGGCCTCTCCCTGGCTGGGCCGCGGCGGGTGCAAGGTCAGCATCCCTCTGCGGGCAGACTTCGCAATCCTGGGGAAATATCGCTTCTCCCTTGTTTTGATTCCCACCTTCAAAGCAAGCGCAGAAGCGATTTATCAGGGCGATGTGTGTGTGTTGAGGCAGTTTCTCAGGGCAGCTGCCAAGTACGCCGGCTCCCGCGTGCGGTGCTGGGGCTTGGCGGAGCTCCGTCGCGCTTGGCCCATGCCAGACGGACGCGCGTAGCCACTTTCCCAGGCTGCTTTCCTCCCGGGGCTTTCAGCTGATGGCTCCAGCCTCTGGGACATCGCCAGCACCAGGATGCATCACGCTCTTTTGGGTCAAACGCAGTTATTATTTTCCTCCCCGCGGAGTTTTCCCCAAGTGAGAAGTCCCCCCCGATTTCAGTGCTTTTCCCCTAGCTGGCCACGTTGCTTGTTAGAGGCTCTGGAGGAAGATGATAATTATTGTATCTGCCTTGCCAGAACTAGACACGCAGACAAATAGCAGATGGAGGCAGCATCGCTGCACTTCCCAGGCAAGTACCTGCTCTGGGGACCCCAAGCAGAGACCTGGCTGCTCCTCCCAATACGGGGAAGGCAGCAGGTGGGAAATGAGTTCTCCCACCATCCCATGTGCCACTTTCAAGGCACATTTAGCTCCCAAGCGGGACCCCCTATCAATCAGCCACAGACCCCAACATCGCGGTGGTCCCACACGCCTGACTCACCATCAGACTCCAAGAGTCCCCAAGGATGCTTTGGACACAAGTTGTGCTGGATCCATGCCTGCAGGCAGACAGCCACCGGCATTTTCCATGCCCGGGAAAGGTCTGCCCTCGCTGCTCGACATCCCCCGCTGAGGCAGGTCAGGGCAAAAGCAGGGCATGCCGAAAAGCCCCATAGTTGTACCATTGCCCAGGTGGAGCCTCGTGCCCGCACGCAGCTGGCAGCCCTGGGTGTTCAGCTCCTCTCCAGTGTGTGTGTTCTCCAGCCTGGCACTCTCGGAGGCAGGCAGGGCACCGCAGGGGCTGGCACGGCACCACAGCCCTCCAGCAGCCAGGGCTAGGGTCCGCATGGGTAAGGGGTGTCACGGAATCATAGGATCGTTATGGTTGGGAGACCTTTAAGATCAAGACCAACCATCAACCTAACGCTGCCCAAACCACCACTAACCCATGTCCCTCAGCACCATGTCTGCCCGGCTTTTATACCTCCAGGGGTGGCAACTCCACCACTTCCCTGGGCAGAAGTGTCCCCACACTCAGACCAGCTGCACATTTGGAGGCGCTTGGGGACAGGTGTCACTGCAGCCCTAACACCCCGTTACCACCCAAAAAAAAGAAGCCTGGAGTGCCAAATTCCTGGGGGGAAACAGCCAGGCACAGTCCCCACTGGGGGCAACCACCCCATGCCCTGCCAGGACGAGAGCAGGAGGGGACGCGGTGATTGTGCACCCAGGCTCCCTGGCACACCCAGCCCATCCCCAAAGAGAAGGCAGAGCACAAAGCCATGAGCATCTTGCAGCGAAAGGCGGGCTGCCAGGTCCCCAGAGTAAAGAGGCATGAGCCGAAGGGGCCAGCATCCTCCCAGGGCTGTGCCGAGAGCGAGGGGATGCTGCGGGATCATCCTGCAAGGAGTGGTCAGGAGCACTGAGGGCAGCTGGCCTGGCAGCGGGAGGATCGGCAGCAGCCAAGGATGACAAGCGCCGCACGTAGGCAGCGAGCTCTGCTCAGGGACAGTCATGCCGTCGAGGATTAAGAGAGGAACTGTGCCAGCGCAGCCTCAGGCCCTGGCGATTGCTCCACTAGCTGCCCTCACCACAAACCAGCCCCGATGACAAACGATGACGCTTGCTTTGATCATTCTCCTCCCAGCAAAGCTGGGGGGTGTCCAGCACACCCAAACTGCAGCTCCCCTGTTCCCCGGCACGGACAGGCGCGACTTCTGCCACCGAGCAGGCTGTGGAGACAGCCTGGGAGAGGACTTGCCCTCAGCACAAGGGCAAGATGCAAACAAGATGATGCATAAGTCTCTCGGGCCCTGGCTGTCAAGGGAAGTCTCGTATATTATAAATCGCACTGGCCATTTAAATGCAGCTGGGGTTAACGCAGGAGGCAAGAACTACATCAATTGAGGAGCTAAAGGGTCCGAAGCTGAGCGGCACCGAGGGCTCATGTCCTGTCTCAGGGACCCTCGTGCTGCCAGGGCAGGCTGTCCCCCTCCGCACGAGCAAGCGAGCTTTGCTCACCACCTCTTTTGCTTCCTGCGCTCAGTGTGGACTCATGGCTGCAAAAAGGTTCCCAACTAGGACAGTGCCTTTGAAAAGCAGCCCCTGCAGCAGTTCGGAGCGATATCAACCAGCACCGGAGGCGGGTGAGCCATTTTGCCGGCCCAGTGAAGCGGGAGGGCGCGGGGGCCCACAGCCCTCCTCCTCCTGCTCCACAATGCGAGCCGTGAACCAGACGTAATGGAGCAATGCCCAGAGTCAGTTGTTCTCACTATGTTTGCTGAACCCCAGCCACTACTTATGCGTCCTAGAGGGATAATTGGTTTTATTTGGTTTGTCACAACGTTTTAGTTTGTATTTAACCACGCTACAAAATCTTAGTAAACGCAGTTTTTTCAGTTAAAGAGAAACGCCACCCCTGATGCCTATGCAAACCGGACAGTAACGCTTGGCTTTTCTCCTAACTGCAAAACACACAGGAGCTTTTTTATTCTGACGTTGTTTCCTTAAGCTGCTCTAATGCCTGCAGGGTCATGTCAGGGTGAGAGTACAGCTGAGCATTTAGGAGCTGGAGAGAGTCATTTCCGTTTCACCTAGGCTGCACCGAGCTTTTCTTTGGGCCGCCTGACCGCCAAGTCAGATGCTGCAAGCGCCAACGAGGACCAGAAGTCAGGAGTTGGGAGATAAATTAAGAACTTGACATTGACCTTCACAATCTGCACCAGAGAGTTCTTAATGATCATTTCAGGCAGCGTCTCCCCGACAGACATCACAAAAACACATCTTTGTGGCAGAAACTGCCTTCAGAGTCTGCTACACACACAGACAGGCTGGCCGAGGGTTAGTCTGACAGGGAGCCACCGACAAGCAGTGACCTTTCCAGCCGCCAGCAGGCTTTGCCATCCCCTTTCAATCGCACAGCACAGCAGCAGCTCTCACTGCAGCCCTGCTCTGTTGATTCCCCTGCAGCTCCCAGCAAACAGCCCCAGCGACACCAGATACAAACATTAATGGAGCCTGCTACGCAAGCAGGAAAGCTCCCAAGAGCCGGATCATGTGCTGCCAGTCCCAGCAGGACATGCACAGCCAGGGACCATGGCAGGAGGTACAGGGGCAGCCAGCAGCACCCCATCCCAGCCCTTCTGCAAAGGACGCACAGTGGGAAACAACGAGGCTTTGGCAGCAGCCAGGCACGTGTGGGAAGAATGGTGATGAGGGTCTGGGGCCGGCTGGTGGTCCAGGGAGGTTTGTAATGGGCACCGTCACTCCTCCTGCAGCTCCTTCTTCCGAAGGACCTGGAGCCTCCTCCCCACCGTCTGCTGGACGATCTCCAGACCCTCCGTGTCCAGTTCCTTCATGAGAAGCAGGATGGCATTCAGGACATTGTTCTGTCGGAAGGAGACAGACACTGCTTTATCACAAGCATGTTAACGTCAGCCCGGAAAAGGACAGCTGATTTTCAAAGAGCTGCTCTTTCTAGGCACTCCACCACCACCACCACCACCAGTTTGCAACACCCACCTGCAGCTACAGGGACAGATCAACCAAGCCCTCGGGGCAAATATGGGCAGAGACTGCATGTGACGAGGCTAACTGGAATGCAGGACAAACCCGTCTGCCCAGTCCCGCACAGACTGCCCACACGCCTCTGGCTCCTGCGAGGAAAGGCGCATTCAAGAGCGGCCGCCCTCTCTCTCCAGTGTGACCGCGTGTAGGATGGGAAAGGACAGGAACCCTACGGTCCGAGGAATAAGAAGAACTGGTAGAATCGTGAAAGCACGAGCTGGAATGAACCCTTGAAGGTCCCCAGCCCAACCTCCCACTGAGGCAGGACTACTGCCAACACCAGACCACGGCTCTGCCAAACCATGTCTTGAAAAACTCCAGGGAGAGATTCTGCAGCCTCTCTAAATAACTGTCCTTCTAGGGAAAACCTTTTTCCTAATGTCCAACCTGAACCTCCCCTTGTTTAATATTTTCTTTTCCTAAAGGCCAGAGCCTGCAGTACCACTCAGGGAGCGGCAAAGCAATACACTAAAGCACATTTAAAATATGAACGAAAGAGATTGCAGGTAACTAATATCAAAATGAGGCAGAACATGGTCTAGTTCTCACCCTGCCGACTGAAGTGATGGCACTGAGCCCAGCAGACAGCAATTCCCAGCTGAGCAGCCAAGATCCATGACGTTCACCTGAGCCTACACCATGGAGGGGACTGAAGAACGACCAAAGCTTTCAATTTAGCGGTCTCCTGTCCACCAGGCCAACAGCCACCGCCCAACTACCACGTGTTCTTAGCACAACCCCAGTGAAGGGACACACATGAGCTCACGTGCAGACTGATCAAGAGGACTAAATCCATTGGGTTTTCTTTACATTGCATGACATCTTAAGGATAGGATAGGATAGGATAGGATAGGATAGGATAGGATAGGATAGGATATTTCAGTGGGAAGGGACCTACAACAATCATTTAGTCCAACTGCCTGCCCACTCCAGGGCTGACCAGAAGTTAAAGCATATTGTTAAGCGCATTATCCAAATGCCTCTTAAACACTGACAGGCCTGGGGCACAGACCACCTCTCTGGGAAGACTGTTCCAGTGTCTGATCACTCTCTCAGTAAAAAAATGCCTCCTAATGTCAAGTCTAAATCAGCTTTGAACCATTCCCACACGTCCTATCATTGGATCGCAGGGAGAAGAGCTCAGCACCTTTCTCTCCACGCCCCCTCCTCAGGAAGCAGTAGACATCAATGAGGTCAACCCTCAGGTTCCTTTTCTCCAAGCTAGACAAACCCCAAGTCCTCAGCCGCTCCTCACAGGACATGCCCTCCAGCCCTTCACCAGCTTTGTTGCCCTCCTCTGGACACATTCAAGGACCTTCACATCCTTCTGGAATGGTGAGGCCCAGAGGTGCACGTGATGAAAACCAAGTCGGTCTTTAAAAGATACTCACTCTCTTTTTTCGGTTGCAGTCTGTGTCTCGAGGTGCAAAGGAGGAAAATTTATCCCTGGGAACAGGCTTCATACCAAGCTCCTCTCGAATTTTGCTAAAGAAGGGGAGGAAAAGCAAATGTTAGTATGACCAGCTGGCAGAACCTTCCTCTGCCAGACCAATCCTTTCCAATCATGGGGCAACCATGCAAGAAATATCTAGCTGAAGGACTGAAGGCACGTCTATTCACACACCACCACAGCCTACAGACCACAACGCCCCAAGTAAAACTCCCACATGTAGCAAGAGCCTCACAGCTATAAAATGTAAACCAGCACGCCGCTACAAGGTGTCTGCTTGCAGTCCCACCTGGGAGGACAGGTTCCCATGCCTGACGTTAGCTGGGGCTGCAGACTAACCGTGTAACGCTGCACTTGAACAACATGTGCCACAGCACCAACAAGCACCAAAGCATGTCGCAGAAGCAGAGCTAAGCGGGAATGGGCCGGAGCTCACACTTCGGAGAGGATCCATCTCTCTCTGCACATGCAGCCGACACGCTTGAGAGTAAGTACCCACCTACAGAAGAGCCTGTTTTGCAGATACAGAACTAGACCCACAAGTGCTGTTGAACCAGCACAGCTCCACCACAGTAACTGGAACAACGGGAATTTGCACCAGCTGCAGGCCTGGCCTATGGAATATCAGGGTTGGCTGGCAGGGTCCTCTCATGCTAGACGCGAGTTCAGCCCAGAAATCCTAACAGCTCATGAGCAAGCCCTCACTTTGTCTCCTCCAGACTGAAGTTCAGCAGTTCGCTCTCAGTCTCCGTTGTGGATTCAGCAGCACTGGATTCGGTGGACTCAAGGCAGCCGTTCTCCACGTTCCTCCTGGCTGGTGGGGCTGTGATCTCCTCACCATCCACCAGGGCCTGGGACAGTTCTTCCTCTGTCACAGCTGCAAAAGCCAAAACAAAACCCTGCTGCAATGAACTCCAGCAGCCCAGGAAGACAGCATGTGTAACGGGGCATGCACTGCTGCTGCAGAGCCATACCGCAGGGGTTTGCTCCAAAAATTGTCCTTTGCACTGGCCTTTTGCTTTCATCCTCCTCCTGCAGTAACAGCCATGCAGGAGAATGCCGGCAGCCATCACCAGTCTCTCAAAGTGGGAAAGATATCAGGGAGGGATGCAAACATGCTTTGCCATTTCTTGTCTCTGGAGAAGGCTCCAAAAGCCACCAAATTACTGCTACTAGGCAGAAAAGCTTCTCTTTTTTTTTTTTTTTTTTTTACAACAGCAGATCCAATTACAGAATCTTTGTTTTGCCACAGCAAAGGAAAGAGCTCTAAAAAAACACTAATTAGTGGTACTGTCTCAGGTATAATGAGGTGCTCTCAGCTAGCGTTAACTCTGGCACTGCAGGGAAGGGACGGAAGAAAACAGCTTAGAAGCAGTGGATCATGCAGAGGGGACGCTCAACCTCTAACAGATCCTGACTCAAAGAAGAGTTGAAGGACACCTTAACAAGAGGAACCAACGCGTCACTGGTTTCCAGTTCACCCTGCACTTGGCTCAGGGCTGTTCATTTACCTGCAAACACTCACCTTGGTTATCAAGCTTCTGCAGGCTGGGCAGGTTACGCAGCACCGTCATTCGGTAGCGGTGGGGGTCCGACCCACAACAGGGATTTTCAGACAGCCACAGGACCCTCAGCTGGGGCAGGTTTTTGAGGTAGAAGAGCTCATTTAGGCTTGCAATGTTGTTCTTCCTCAGATAGAGTTCACTCAGGTTCTGGCACTGATTCAGCGGCTCGAGGTCCGAGATGCCATTCATGCTGAAGAGAGATGGCAGGATCAGCGACCAGCAAACCCATGCCTCCCTCGCTGTACTGTTCAGGGGGGAGCACGGCAACCCCTGCAGCACAGCAGCTTTCCAGCCCCCTTTCCTGCAACAGCTTTACCCCGGCACAGCACAGCAAGGGGGGTTCAGGGGCCTATGGCTTTGCACAGAACATAAGATAATGTTTCGTCTTCCTAAACAGAGGAAAGAATTAAAAAAGCAGGCTCTCCTCTCTGCTGAAGGTGACAAACAGCCTTTGCTTCCCCCAAACACCTACCACACTTGCACCCTTTCCCACAGCAGTTCCTCAGACTCACTGAGGGAGAACCCATAGAAGCTTTTTCAAGCTAAAAAGCTCAAATTTGCAGACAGTATTGGCTCTGTGGGATCTCCAGAATAGGTGGGTGTTTTGGGGGGAGCCTTATGGAAATGAAAAGCTCAGTGAGATCCAAGAAGAATTTCAACAAGCATTCTGCAAACTGGCCCCACACAGAGGCCCAGAAGACCTCATCTAAACTATGGAATACAACTTAGGGAGCAACAATCCTAAAATGTTTTAACACTTCTCGAAACAGGGATTATTTTCTCAAGTAGCAAAGGTGCAGAGGAGCTAGCAGAAGACTAATCATTTCTGCATCTCTGCCGCTTGAGAAATCAGGCAAGAGGAGCCAGGCAGAGCAGAGACACGACCACAGAAAGGTGGTAAGAAACCAAGGGCCAAGCCAAAGAAAGGTGATTTCCCCTGCCCTCTCCACAGCAGTCACCTGAACGTGATCACCTCGATGTTGGGCAAATCCCGGCATATCGATATCTGCGCAGGAAGAGACAGAAAGAGCAGGTTGGCACTCCCAGGGGGGAAAAAAGAAAAAGGCAATTTAAATCACAAACAAGCAAGATAAAAGCAAGAACCGCAACTGAGGTTTGCTTCAGTTTAACCCAAGCTTAACACCACTGGAGAGACACGCTGCCACAGCCACTGCAGAGTCAGCAGCTCCTCCACCCGAGACACCAGCCATCACGTCGCTCTTCTGCTCCAGCAACTCTGCCGTCTCCGCGCTGGTTTCCAGCCACCGCACAGAAGGACGGACCCTCTCCCTCACCCCAGACACCACCACAGACAAGAAAGGAGCCCTCTTTCACCCAAGATGCCACTGCACAAAATCAAGGACCCCCCTCTGTCACCCCAGATGTCACTGCACACCAGAAAGGACCCCCTCTCACCTCTCCAAATGACAGCCAGAGCACCTCACCCAAAGACCCAAAGAGATGGGGCAGGGTCCCGCTCTCCGGGGAGGGTCTCAGAGAGGAATTTCCCAGGCGCTCTCTGGAAATAACGGCAAATCCCCCCCCCCCTTTTTTTTTTTTTTTTAATATGAGACGCTAATCAACCCTGACAAGCTCGCTGGCACCCGGCCACCCCCCGCCCAGGCCTGCGCCTCCCTCAGCACCCCGCCATCCCTCTCCCCCCCGCCTCTCCCTGCTGGCCCCGGTCGAGGCCTCCCCTCCGGCGGGCGTGCGGGAGGCTCCACGATGGCGTCCGCGGGACCCCTCCTCGCTGTCCTGGCGGGCCGGCAGCGGGCGGCGCCCCTACTTACATCCGTCAGGTGGCTGCCCCTGCGGGGAGGAGAGCGGGGGGGTCAGCGGGAAGTGCGGCTGGGCCTGTCCCCGCCGCCCAGGCCCGCGCATCCACTCAGGCCCGCCTTCCCTCTTCCCGCTCAGCCACCCCCCCGGGAACGGTTCCCCCACCAGCAGTTGAGGCGGCGGACGCCATCGAGAGCGGCGGCCTTGGCCCGAGCCAGCACGGCCGCCCGCGTCAGCCTCATGGCCGGGACGGGCCGCGCCGCGGCGCCGCCGCCGCCGTCGCCGGGGGAGGGACCCGCCGCCCCGCGCAGGCTCCTCCTGGCCGGGGAGGGCCGGGCCCGGTGCTCCGGTTGCCCGGGACCGGCCTTCCCCGCCGGGGGAGGACAGAGCCCCAACGGGAGGCCCGCGGGGTGGGGCGGGTGGCTGCTGCCGGTCCCCAGCTCGCGGCCGGAGGCTGCATCCCCAGCAGCGTGGGCAGCAGGGCGAGGGGGGGGCGGAATTCTGCCCCTCTGCTCCGCTCTGGGGAGACCCCCCTGCAGTGCTGCCTGCCAGAGCTGGGGGGGGTTCAGCCTGGAGAAGAGAAGGCTCCGGGGAGACCTTCGCGCCCCTTCCAGTCCCTAAAGGGGCTCCCGGAAAGCTGGGGAGGGACTCTGGATCAGGGAGGGGAGCCATGGGACGAGGGGGAATGGTTTTACACTGAGAGGGGAGATGTAGATGAGCTGTTAGGAAGCAATTCTTTGCTGTGAGGGTGGTGAGCCCCTGGCGCAGGTTGCCCAGAGAAGCTGTGGCTGCCCCATCCCTGGAGGTGTTCAAGGCCAGGTTGGACGGGGCTTGGAGCAAGCTGGTCTGGTGGGAGGTGTCCCTGCCCAGGGGATCTCTAAGATGATCTTTAAGGTCCCTTCCAACCCAAACCATTCTCTGATTCTATGATATATCTAGCTTTACATATGAGTGTATATATCCCTATATCTATATATATATATATGAAGTGTGCATAAATAAAGTATGTGTTTATACATATTTCTACACCACCTTATATATTAATATATAGAAATACAGGTAGCACTGCTGACTGCACTGGCACCAGGAGCCCCAAGGTCAGTCCTCCTCCACCATGTTTTGGGGTAAAATAGCGGTGATGTGCCTCAATTTGTATCTTCGGGGGCTCGGCGTACGGCTTCAGTGGTTGAACAGGGATAGTGGAAATGAAAAGGCTGGGAGAAGCAGTGTGGTTACCAAAGGCTTGCAGTTCAAAATAAGGGGTTAATGTGGAGTTTCCTGATGTTTTTCTGCTTTATTCTGCATCAGAAAGTACTGCAGGCTCAGGGGGGGGGGGGGGGGGTGCGGTGGATGTTTAGTTGTTTATGCTGGTGGTTTTGGGGTAAGCAAATGGCCAACAAATGCATATATTTGGATCAATATTCTTTTCAGGAAAATGTGGGATGAGTGGGTGAGGGAGATCATGCCTCTGCATTTTCTTCTGTCGTCTCTTGGCACTGGGCTGCCCTTGCCGACATGGACAGTTAGCCGGGACCTGGGGCTGGGATGCAGCTGCAGGATCCTAGTTCTCGGCGTTGCGGGAGGAACAGCAACGTACATGGCTGTGCTGTACTTTCATTCTCCAAATCCCGGGGTGCTTTCACTTCCAGTGGAATACGTAAATACCCAAGCATGCTTTCAGTTGCCCGGCTGCGCAATCCCAGCCCCAGCCATGCTTTGCTGCACTGTCGGCAGGGAAACCTGTCTCTGAGACATGCTAAAAAGATTAAGGAATCTTCTCTAGGTGCCACAGAGAGATTTTGGTCCTCATCTCGCTGACAAAAGTACAGTTCAGTGAGTTTAAACACACACATCTTCCTCTATCTGCTCTGACACCTCTCCTCTCCCACAACTGAAACATGCACAAAAGATTGTTTTGTTCAGGTGAATTAAACAAAATAGATTTTAATCCCTGGTTTAATATTGCAAGTAGTATCAATAAGAACCTCAGGCAAACCTCCTCCCCGGTCTTTTAAAAAGGAGAGAGCTTCAATAATGCATATAGACTTGGCAAGTGCATTAAAATAGCTGCCTGGAGAGAAGAACAAGAGAACCACTGAGGTCTGGGACCACAGGGCGTCCTAAGGCTGTGTAGGATCACCTACAATCCCTGGCACGTCCACCTCCCACTCACAGCCCTGCGGTGCCACCTAACAGACCTTCCAAGGCTCTGGTGCAGGGATTGACTCTCCCCACCGCGAGCTCCCCGGGCTCTCAGCTCCTCTCATGATGAGCTCCCACTCCCCCGTTAAGTGGCGGTTTGTGCTTCTCAGCTCCACCTGAGCAAGGGAGCGAAAGGCTCTTCGTACACCTGGGTTCATATCTAGGATATCTTCAGTTTGGGCTGTACTGTGCTGTGGCCATGTGTTCTCTTTCCAGCTCTAGATCAGTGTTTTATATAATGAACCCGTTATGGCTTGTTTAATTGCTTTGCGGAGGGACCAGGAAAGCCACTTATTTCGTGTAACCCTTATATGTATTTTCCCATTTCAGAAAAACTGTCGTTTCTGAGATCCGCGATTCCTCCACGCAGGGTCCCACAGCTCACTTGTCAAGCCCACAACAGCTCCGGAAAGAAGTGTTTGAACCCCCAAGTGTCCTGGCTGCTAAACTGAAACTTCTCTGGATGTGCTATGGGATTGCTGGTGGTGTGTGAGCCACGGCAAAGGGAATCAGAAGGAGCTGGGAGCTGCCACTGGTGACGATGACACAAGGTGCTATTGGTAGTAATCGCAAGTGTCATCGTTGCTGCCAGGATCAGCACCTTCATGCTTGTCACCACCATCACCAATGGGGTGTCTGCCGTCACGGTTATCAGCAGTAACTTCCTCCATTGGCCACAGTGGCACTCGCTAACATCCCCGTGCAGATGGCAGGGCCTGGATGGACACCCTCCTCTTGAGTCTTGGCCTCATTGCTGCAGCTGGGAGGGCAACCAGAGCCACCTCTGTTGGTGCCACCCCCTTGCAACGGCAGCAGCAGTTTTATGTAGCCCAGAAGCTGATCCCTAGCAAGCACCACCCTGGCTAGGAAGTGCTGTTAACTGGGCAGAAGGGGCAGGATGGGTTTGGGGGAGGCATGCGGAGACCCTGTTCTATCCTCCCGGTGTCACCAGAGAGGTGGTCAGCACTCCTGGAGATGGGCTCTGCTCCCTCCCCTGCTGCGGGTGCACAGCAGGGAAGGGCGAGCACCTTCAGGGCAGCCACAGGGGGCTTCCTGGGAAAGCCCCGCTTGTTTGAGAATGTCTCAGCAGTCGGCTGGGGGTGGCGAGTTCTTCCTGTAACTGCTCCAACGTAACTCCCTGTTCTGGTTTGAGAAACCCACAACAATTTATTGTCCTTTAGACAGTTTTTCTCTCACCCGATGACCCCTCCCCATCCAGGAAGGGGAACTGGGAAAAAACAAGGAAACCCGAGGACTGAAATATAAACAGATTTAATAGAATAAGACTAGATAATTAACATGAATAACACTGAAGAACCAGTATTGATCCCGATACCAATAGAAAATACACAAGGACTATTCCCAGCCCATTCCATCAGCGGAAGCCGTGCACTCCCAGCAGGGACAGCCAATGTGGGACCCTGTGAACGCTGCAGCTTCGGGAGGAAGGGAAGGGCTCAGGGCTCCGGCACTGCAGCAAGGAGTGCTCAGGATGCGGCCAGCAAGGGAGAGAGAACTTCACAGCAAACTTTCTAATTTATACTGAATGTGACGTTCGTGGTATGAAATAATGCTGTTGGCAGCTTGGGTCAAGTGTCCAGGTCTCGCTCCTCCTCATCCCCGCACCTGGCGAGCTTGAAAACACACAGATCTTGAAACCCACATACCAGAGCTGGCTATAAATTAAATATCTTCACAGGTTCAGACACTAGAGTTTTCTAAAAGTGCAGTTTTCCCAAGCATTAGAAGAGAAATGAGTCCTGTGTCGCTCAAACCAGGACACTTAACGTCACGGCAAGCTGGACCATGTTGTGGTTGAGACGATGCTCTGCTCATGGAAGCCCTCCAGCTGCTCTTCTACGCACAGGACATTCCCTCTGTGCAAGCGTCACTGCTCTGGGCTCAGCAGCACTTGATGGGATCACTGTTTAGATGTTGGCAGGAAATGCCGTGGTTTGGTAAGAGCTAATAAAATAAATTTTTTCATCATGGAGGCAGGCACGTCACCATAGACCTATGCAGGCTCTGCCAGAGGCTCGGTTGCGCTCTTTGGGACCCATGCCAGTCATCCCCTCTGAAGAGTCAACCAAGGGGAATACCAGTGTTTACCAGACACTGCTGGAGCCAGTGAAGGAGATTTGCACTCCTGGGGCAATGTTTGTGCCGAGCTGAGAGAGCAACTTCTGCAGAAATTCTGGAAAAGAGCTTTGGACTTCCAGGAGAGCTCCTGTTACCAACAGGAGGGAGGAGCAGCAGGGATTTTCCCCTATGATCACACCACTGCTAGCACCGTTTCACCGGTGAGCTGTATGGACACCACGGCAAGTGCTCCTGAAGCCACCTTGGGATATCATATAGCTCCAGTGACCTGGCCAGGACGAGGGGTTTCGCAACAGCCAAGGCTCGTCTAACCCGACAAATGCGAATTCTTAAGACAGACATCCACAGTAAAAGGAAATCAAACCGGGCCACTTCAATAAATAATAGCTTAAAATTACATCCCTATCATGTTAAGCTAAAACATAGAAAGCATTAAATCGAGAACTTGTGAGTTATTTGTATAGCAAATTGCTACATTATTAAAAGCTAATCTCATCGGAACAGCTTCCTCTCCTCGCAGCCAATTGGGTAGAACAAGTATTCCATTTACCCCGCGGACTACAAAATTAAGAGCAAAGAGGCAAAGGCCACCAGATAGGTGGAAGACTTCTTTCTTCAGACTCTTCTTCCCTCCTGTGCAGGCGTTTCTTTCCTTTCTTATATATGCTATCATTACACCAAGACAGAAATGGCCCAGCAGCGTTGCTGTGCTGTTGTAGGCCGGATCTCAGTGCTTTGCCATGTCGACAGAGGTAGTCACTGGTTACAGCTGAAACACCAAAGTAAGGAGCAATTTCCACTGCTCCCAGTGCTCATCAGAGAGCATTATTTTGCCAATAACACATCCTATTAATACATTTACATGGGAACTGGGATCCTGCTGATTTGTGGATAATCAAAGTAAAATATTACGCTTCTTTATGCAGAGCATGAGATTGACAGGAAGGAGCCTGAAAGGATCAGGGTGGTATGCCCCTCCCCTATAAAGAGACCAAAAAACAGGCAAAAAGGGCAGAACATCACACTCCAGCTGGGTCAGAAAGTTCCCTCTTGCTTTCCTCCTTTCTGAAGAAAAAAACACACAGAATTAGTGAAGCAGAGCGAAGGGAGCCAAAACACAGCGGGAGCTGCAGGGAACCAACTGCGTTCAACTTACTGCGAGGGGGGTGAATAAAATAACAGGTACAGGGGAAGACATAAACGGGGAAAAAAGCAGAGAAATCCTTCAAAAGGGTTTATTGATCATTGCAGACACAGGTGGATCACAGCACCAGCACTACCAGCACATAATACTCTAGATTTGGAAGTCACAACCAAGTAGCAAATCCCATAGGTTTTTTAATTACATTTCTTAAAGGATCTGGAGAAGAGCACAAGGAGGTACAAGGAGGTAAAGGGATTTTAACCAGCACTGTCTTCTCACCCAGCTCTGCCAAGGACAACACCACTTCGCAGGGAAAATGTCCCTTGCAGCCCAGTTGTTTTACCTCTCAATCCCGCTCCTTCCTCACATCTGCTATTAGGAGGTCAGTGTCCTGGAAGAACAAAGATTAAACGAAGAGGAAGAACATTTTTAGTGAAGATTACAGATTAAGATGCCAGGGGGTAACCTTCTGGCTGTTCCCCAGTACTAAACTCCATTCATAGCTCCCGCCGCGGCTGCAGGAAGGTGGACTCAGCGGTGCTTGGTCTGCCACTATCTGCATTAGACTTTACGTTCTAATTGAGATTGGCCTTTTGGTGTTAATTTTCCAGGGTGTTTTTTTCAACAGATAATAGAGCAAAGGAAAAAAATGAAAAGGTGGAAGTTACTTAAATTACTGATTTCAAGTGCATTTGAATCTATTTTAAGAACTCCACCAGCATAGTTTCTTTTCGGGATTGATGGAACGGAAGTCACCTCATACATTTCTATCAGTATTTTCCTGTTCCTGATCAGCTGTCGTACCAAATTAGCAAATTACATGCCAGTGGAATTTGTACACGCTGAGCACAGTGCAAATGCAATAGCTCTTGTAAAACATGCTGAAAAATGAAACGTTTTTATCCTGTGCTGTTTAAGGTTGCTGAGCAAAAACGATGAATCGGCTACGATCAGCTTCGAATGACTAACAGCTATCATATGTAATTGAGTAAAGGCAAAATCCTCTCCTGTGAGTAATGCAAGATGAGGAAAAATGATTATTTTGACAAATAGATCCTCGTGATGTAAAAGGCAAATAGCAATGCTCACTCGGGGGTTGCTAATTCTTTGGCATTTGCTTACTGAATTGCAGCCTATGAAAAAATCCACACTTCTGAAAGTTATGCAAAGATGGGTTTTCTTCAGCAGTGCGCTCCGATTCCAACATATCTGCAGCTGCAGAGCCAACCCGACAGCTCCCCACTCCCCCTCCGCCTCTTCTTGCCGCCGCACCACCTCCGCAGCACACCAACACACTCACCGGAGCACTCCGAAAACCCTTTAGCGAGTTCAATAATTAGTGAACTGACATTAGGGTGCCAAGGGTAGCAGTCCAGTTTCTCAAACAGCCTTTCAGTGGCAGCGCGGGTGCAAGCTCCCACCACCGTCACACTGTAGCCCTCCTTCCTGGCTGCGTGCTACCCAGAGCTTTGCCAGACTGAGCACTTGTGCAGCTCTTCGCTGGAAAGGGATCGGAGAACCGATCCTGCTAAGGATTTTTCCTTTTTCCCTGAGCATCAGCTCACCTTCCTGCTGAAAGAGCAGACGGGAATGAGCACAGAGAGGACAGTCACTGCTTGAACCAGAATCATAGGATCATAGAATCATCTAGGTTGGAAGGGACCTTTCAGATCATCAAGTCCAACCATCAACCTAACACTGACAAAGCCACCACAAACCATGTCCCTCAGCACCACGTCTGCCCGTCTTTTACATGTCTTATGTCTTTACATGTCTTTACATGTCTACACGTCTTTACGTCTTCCCACCACTTCCCTGGGCAGCGTGTTCTAATGTTTGATAACCCTTTCGGTGAAGAAATTTCTCCTAATAGAATCACAGAATTGTCTGGGTTGGAAGGGACCTTTCAGATCATTGAGTCCAACCATCAAGCTAACACTGACCAAACTACCACTAAACCATGTCCCTCAGCACCACGTCTGCCCATCTTTTAGATACCTCCAGGGATGGTGACTCAACAACTTCCCTGGGCAGCCTGTTCCAACATTTGATAATCTTTTCAGTGTAGAAATTTTTCCTAATATCCATCCTAAACCTCCCCTGGTGTAACTTGAGGCCGTTTCCTCTTGTCCTATCACCTGTTCCTTGGGAGAAGAGACCAACCCCCCCTGGTTACACCCTGCTTTCAGGGAGTTGTAGGGAGCAAGACGGTTTCCCCTCAGCCTCCTTTTCTCCAGGCTGAACACCCCCAGCTCCCTCAGCCGCTCCTCATAAGACTTGTGCTCCAGACCCCTCACCAGCTCTGTTGCCCTTCTCTGGACATGCTCCAGCCCCTCAATGTCTTTCTTGTGGTGAGGGGCCCAAAACTGGACACAGTTTTTGAGATGCAGCCTCACCAGTGCCCAGTAGAGGGGGATGACCACTGTCCCAATCCTGCTGGCCTCACTATTCCTGGTACAGGCCTAAGCGCACTCTGAAACCAGAGCACACAACCTGAGCTGTTTGTAGATTTTGAAGGATCTAAGGAATGAGTTGCACCTGAACATGATGTAGCGTGTGTGAGGCTGCTACTTTAACTGCGCAAACAAGGTTTTTATAAAATCTGATGGGAATATGGCTGTGGGGAACATGGTCAGGAGTCCCGTGAATGCATATTCACCTGGTAGAAATGCAAGCTGGAAATGGCCCAAGCAAACCAGAAAAGGTCTCTTTAATCCAGTTGCGCTCCCCACGCAAAGGGAGAGGAAGGGCTGCATCTCCGGGTGCCTCTGGGAGCAGGGAGACAATCTCCTTGGGATCACCCCACACCTGCGTCACTGTGGCAGAGCCCGAGAACAGTGGGCTCAGATGTTCGCCCGAAGGTAGCTTTGCTCTGGTAGCTCTTTGCTGACCAAGTTTAAACGTGAATAGAAAGGAGCAGAGCACTCTCCCATGGGCTGTCCCTTCTCCTTTTGCGCCCTGTTCTCCTGCTGGGAGCATTTTCAGGAGTGTCGGGGTGCCTGCCACCCCTGAAAGCGGGGAGCTGCGAGAAGCCCTCTCCCCTAGCAAACTCCAGCTGATTTGTCCCGCATGGTGTGGGTGATAAACCACCTCCCCACTGGTGAGGAGGAAGAGCTCGAGGACAGCAGGCAGACCCTGCGGGACAATGCCTGGTCCTGCAGCGGGCATAGCGGGCAGAGATTTGGTTTTTACGAGCCACAGGAACCTCTCTGAGGCTTGAGGACTGCCTAGCTTTATAAACACAGACCAAGGGCTGGAAAACAAATGGCCAGTAAAATTTCTGCAACAAAAGCAAACCAAAGGAGATTCCCTGTAGAGTTCAGGTGCTTTCGGTCAAAAGTCGCTACCGCACATTTTGAGTGAGTGTTATGGTTTCTAAAGACAACCCAGAACTTGAACATCATGCTCCTGAAGATTAGCCACCTTCAACAGCTCGTGTCAGATGTCTCTCTCTGCCCCTTCTGATACAAGCAGCACAGAAGGCAAACGGATTTTTCTGAGCTCGAGTTCTCGGTGATTCAATAAACATGGTGGTGCTTTCCGTGCCTACATCCTTCCAGCCCTGCTTAGGACTTCGTACAGTGCAGTGTATCACTAACTGTGCTAGAGCAAAGCATTGAGATGAAACAATTGAAAAGTGTCATTAAAAAAAGCTGTGGTATCTTTAAATCAGCAAAAGCCACGAAAATACCGTTCACCTTCCTCTTTGGCTGATAAATTCATCTTTGTGTTCTGGGGCTGAGAGGGAGAAGGAAGGCAGCCAAGCTGCCTCCGGCTTGTCTCTTCTCATGAGCGTCAAAGCTCAAGAAATGGAGCTGCAGTCCCCCCTGGGCGTTTCAGGAGCCATCACCTGGCAATCTGCGGTGCCGGAGCCGCTGGCCGCACAGGTGGCTCACCGAGGTTTAAAGCCGTCAGTCAGATTGCTGTTTTCACTTTGCAGTTTGCTGACAGCCTGCTGCCTGGCATTTTCCATCCTACTGTTCGAGCATGTTGCTGCCACCTCTTAAATCTGTGTGGCAAATGGTGCTTGGAATAACCTCATCAGCAAAATATCCACAGTTAAAAGAGGTACTGAGCTGTTCAGCTCTCTGCCTTGCTGCTCGACTAACAGCACAAGTGCAGGGCATCATCCCAACTCTCACTATACAGAAATCGGAGTTAAGTGAGGAAAAATGGTGTGTCAGGTGGTTATGGGAGCAGTCGTGGAGTGGGATCGCATCCTTCAGCAGAAGCATGCGGGGTAACCAGTGCTCTGGGATATGACGATCGGGTGTGACGACTCCTTCTGCCTCCAGACTTCAGCCCTCACACAGAGGCTGAACCCTCAAGAGCACTGAATCAGTCAGCATTTTGCTTAAACTGAAGGGGAGTATTTTAGGTCATGGTGGTCCACTCCATTTGGGTGTCCTTGTTTAACACCTGCACAGACGGAGCCACGTTTACCCTTCAGGAAGGATGGTGCTTTACTCATGCTGCTTGTCTTGCCAGGGTGAAATAAAACAAACGTGACAACAGTCAGTGACAGCTGGAGTACCTGTGATGGAGAAAAAGGTGTTTGTGTAACTCCTCACAGACGCAGTGGTACGTGATTTATGAAGAAACAATTCAAGGACTGTGCAAAAATGACTGTTCGGTGATGCCATGCTGCCCTCACGTGGGTATTTTAGAAATATCCCCCTCTTCAAAGCCAACCTGCACTAAACTAATGCTTTAAAACTCTTGGGCATCTCCTCCAAGAAAGATCTTGCAATCACAGTGTTTTTTTAAAACCGTTTCCACTGCCTGTGCGGCCTGTGGAAGGTGAGGCTGGGTGGGGAATGGACTGAGAGCAGCCCTGAGAAGGACTTGGGGGTGTTGGTGGGTGAGAAGCTCAACATGAGACAGCAACGTGCGCTGGCAGCCCAGAAACCCCCCACATCCTGGGCTGCATCCCCAGCAGCGTGGGCAGCAGGGCGAGGGGGGGGGGGATTCTGCCCCTCTGCTCCACTCTGGGGAGACCCCCCTGCAGTGCTGCCTCCAGCTCTGGGGCACCAACAGCAGAAGGACATGGAGCTGTTGGAGCGGGACCAGAGGAGGCCCCGGAGATGCTGGGAGGGCTGGAGCCCCTCTGCTGTGAGGACAGGCTGAGAGAGCTGGGGGGGTTCAGCCTGGAGAAGAGAAGGCTCCGGGGAGACCTTTGAGCTCCTTCCAGTCCCTAACGGGGCTCCAGGAAAGCTGAGGAGGGACTCTGGATCAGGGAGGGGAGCCACGGGATGAGGGGGAAGGGTTTTACACCGAGAGAGGGGAGATTTAGGTATGAAGAAGCAATTCTTTGCTGTGAGGGTGGTGGGATGCTGGCGCAGGTTGCCCAGAGAAGCTGTGGCTGCCCCATCCCTGGAGATGTTCAAGGCCAGGTTGGACGGGGCTTGGAGCAACCTGGTCTGGTGGGAGGTGTCCCTGCCCAGGGGATCTCTAAGATGGTCTTTAAGGTCCCTTCCAACCCAAACCATTCTCTGATTCCATGAAAGACAGGATCCTGGCCTTGGCCCCGCTCGGGCGGGCAGCACCACCTCCACCGGCCACTGGAGCTGCCTCTGAAGGGGCCACTCGTCGGCTGCCGACCCCCCGATACCCAGCAGCTCCCGAGCCCGGGGAGGGGGGGCACACCCCCGGGGCCCGCCGCCATGGCCTACCCCTAGGGCCGCCGAGGGGCGGGGCCTCCCCTCGCGGCCGGCGGCGGGGGAGGCGGGATCTGGCGCGCGGGCCCGCGCGCTGGCGGGGTGGCGTCACTTCCTCTGCGGAGAGCGCTGGCGCCGGGGACGGTCGGGTCGGGTCGGCGGTGCCGGTGGCGGGGAGTGGCGGGACGATGAGCGACAGCGGGGAGCAGAACTACGGCGAGCGGGTAATACGCGGAGCCTGAGTGCGCAGCCCGGCCGGGACACCCCCCGCTCCCCTCCATCCCTCCCTCCTCCGCCCCTCTCCGCCCGGCGCCGCGGCCCGAGTGGAGGAGCCGCCGCGGGAGGGGCCCGCCGGGGCCAAGCGGCGGGGTCGGGGTGGAAGATGGCGGCCGGGGAGGCGGCGGGGCCGCTCTGTCTGCCAGCCCGCCGGCGCGCTCCGTGGTGAGTCTGCCCGGCGCCATCTTGGGCTGGCGACCGGGCGCGCCGGAGAGGGACAAAATGGCCGAGGGTGGCGGGGCTGCCTGTCCCGGGCCCTGCCGCTGCGACCCCGCCGGTGGGGCTGCTCTCTCCCTGCCCCGAGGAGGCGCGGAGGGCGGCCTACTCCGCTCCCTCGTGCCTCCCGCTGCAGCAGCTCGACTGGTGCCGTGGTGCCTCGGCCTCCGTCCCCCTGCCCGTGTTGGATAACGTCTGGGCCGGGAAGGAGAATCCCCAGCCGGGGATAGTCTCAGCCTTTGTTCTGCTCTCTCCAAAGCTGCACTACAAGCCGCTTTTGGTGATTTACTTCCTAAATTGAGTTCCGATTTGCCGCTCCTCGCGCTTGCTTATAAAATATTAACCCTGCTTCTTGATGCGGTTGTGGCCTTGCATCCAGGTGGCTGGGTCTCTTAATTTAAATGCCATTGCGGTAGTCGAAGGGTTAAACCTCAAGCTCTGCTAGGGCGAGATCCTTGCTTTGTGCAACCTGCAGTAGGTGTTCTCTTAAACTGCGTAGTTACTGCAAGATGTTGCTGTCTAGATGGAATTATTTAATAACACCATAGTAGGTGACTTGCTAAGCTTCACGTTTGTAATGTACATCTGCAATACAGATTACCTGTAGTTGGTTTTTCTTTGGGAAATCAGTCTTGTTTTCCTTTGAGGTCTTTAATTTTTGCAGACGAGTGCAGTGCCGGGGTCAACACTGTGGTTTGGGTTCTTTTTTTCCTCATCAGCCTGTAATTTTTTAACTTATTGCAGCATCAGAAGGAGTTGTGGAGGTGATAAGTAGTTTGAATTTTTAACCTTCACTGGAGGTGGCAAAAAAACAATTTCGAAGAGAACGTAATAATTCTGAGCAATAAATTGCAGTGTCTTGCTTTGAGTATGGCCTTTTCTCTTTCAGATTCACTATAAGAAGCTTGAATAGTACAAGTGTTTCTACTTCAATGGAGATTAGGTTAGGAAAACTTGGTCTCCAGGAGGTTAAAAATGCTACATGGAAATGAATGCTGAAAGATAGGGATTAGAGAATAGACTCGTGCTGCCCCCGGTCTTACCTCTTCCATTGATGTCTTCATGTCCTTCTTACAACTGTTATGTTTTCAGGGAGGAACTCTTACTTCTGACTTGCTCAAGGTGGATTTCTGTGTGTTAGTTTTTTTTATAAAAAGCTGATTTAATTGCTCTTGTGCAAGTCAACTGAACACCAGTTGAAGATGGTAGCCTAACTTTAGTAAAAGTTTGGCAGGATAACCTGCGCTGCATTTCCAATCAAAATGAGTGGAAACAGGAAGACCTTTGTAGCAAAGTCTTTTTGAAACATAATTGTGCAGGGTGTGATAGGACAGTAATTGCTATCCCACCTACTTCCCTATTCTTCCCTTTGCTATACTTTTATTAAAAAAAAAAAATAAAATCATGTGCAGGCAGTCTTCACCAAGGCTCAAAATGAGTTATGTCTGAACTTTTGTGAGTCATAAATAGGCAAGTTGTATGCAATGTACACGTTTGTAAAATTAAGAGAGAAGACCATAGAGCTACAAGCCTGCTATTTCAGACTAGATCAGGGAGTGGCTTTTCTAATGCTATTGCTAGGGTTATTTATGATATTTTTTGCTTACTTAAGGCTTATGTGTTACTGAGTCAATGGCTTTTCTACTTTTTCAAGCTGGAAGCACTAAAGTCTCTGCAGAGTAGAAGCAGTGTTTGGATAAATAATCTAGGATATGACTTTACAACTGTCTGTTAAGCTGTTCCAAGTCCATGCTGCCAACAAGAATTGTGCTTCTGAAAATGTGTTCTACTTTCTCCTTTATACTAGTGTTTGTACAGCCAGTCAGATCTGGGAATTAAATCAGCTGATTTATTTTTTTTTCTGATTCCATTTCCAGCTGCATGGCTTTGCAGGCTTGACTTGATTGTGTAGCCACGAGTCCTAATGTCAGCACTGGGGATGGAGAAGAAATACCGGGTGCTTTGGCAAGTAATGGGACTTGCTATTTCAGCAGCAAAGCAAACAAACTGGTTTATGTCACAGTTTAAAAAGGGAGGAGGGGGAAAAAAAAAGGGAAAAAAAAATGCCCGCTCAAATTGTCTTTCACAGCTTATACTCCATAGTGGGATTAAACTCTGGAAACTGTTTCTAACTGAAGAGACTGTAAGTTACTAGATGCTACTAATCCTTCAAATACTGGAATACACTTCAGATACCATCGGCATGCTGTAATAACGGCCACGTTTTTCCAAGTTGCTTTTATTGTGTTTTCATTCATTGAAATTGTGCTCACTGGATTGCATGTGATTCAGGCATGGGAGGGTTGGAAAGAAGGCTAGTTAATGGAAAAAATAGTAAGTCTCATTGTGTGAATTAGTTAACGGTGGTGGTGATTACTTGGTATGTGTCTGGTCAGAAATTGTTTAGTATGGTAGTCAGGTCTTTGGTTGGTTGGTTTTTTTTTGATCAGAGTAACTTGAATAGTATAAATGCTCAATGTATAGATGTACTTACAAGATCCTTAACACATCTATTTTTAAAAATGCTGATTTTTTATTACAAAGTTGTGGAAGAAGAGCTAAGGAAGCAGTTTGAGAAGGTTAGAACCAATCTGATAGCTTGATGCCAACAAAAGGATAGGTCGTTCTTTGTGTTCCTCCTTCATCAGCTGCACTTGATCTGACTTTTTGTTGGGCTGATCAGTACCCGAAGCTGTCAGAAAATCGTTTGCTTTTTGCTGCTGGATTAGTCTCCTGCCAGCTTGGTGGCACGGAGTGAGCCCCAGGGTCAGTGCAAGCGGCAGAGGTGGTGGGAGGAAGCTGGGCTTCCGTGCTGCTTGTCTCTTAGTTTGATTTTTCAAAACACATTCTTGTCTTTTTTTGTCCTTTTTTTTTTTTTTTTTGTGGTGTGTGGAAACTGTCATGGAAAGGGGTTGCTCTGCTTTCTCTCCCAGTGGATTCCCAGCCCCCCCAGCAGTGATCTGGTCTGGTGATGGTGTGCTTCAGGGGGAGAGAGGCAAAAGCTGTTCCTTCTCTGTTGGATCAATTGCTAAATCGAGTAGCAGGGAGGTGGAAGGAATGTGAAGTGAGCGCAGTGACACCTTGAGTAAATCTTATTGTAGATTTGATGATGTGTAAGGTGGAGCTACACCTTTCCCTAAGAAAACAAGTGGAAATACATATTTTTATAGGAAATCGGGATTTAAAAAATATTAATCACTTCATTTGCCGGTATCGTCCATTAAGTAACTGAAACCTGTAAGTTGGATTCCCGTGAGGAAAACCTGGATCTCAGAAGTGCAAAGAACAAACAGTCCTTGCTTATAGCTGCTTCTGTCCATGGAAACCTTTTCTGTCTACTGCCGCCAAAATAATCCTGCTGCCCTGGCATTCCCTGCCTGTGGAGTAGATGACTGTAACACATCTTTATGAATGTGCTTAAAAATGTCATCCCTACAGCATTACACGTTGTTTTCAATATGCTTCAAATATGGAGAGGAGAATTTGGAAACACACAAGCCTGGACTTCAGGGCTTCCACCTCAATTCCAGTAATGCCCAATGAAGGGGAAGAACTGTTGGTAATGATCAAGGGATCTGGTGATTTCTAAAATGTACACTTCACAAATTCAGGGTTAGAATAAAATGGTTATTTAATAGCAAACACCAGCCATGATCTGCTTACCAGCAGGGTTTGAACATAGGGAGGATAAAGAAGTCTGGTTTTTCTTCTTTTTTCTTCCATATTCGTTACAGGAGCCTAGTTTGGCAAAAGAGCAAAAATTAGGCAAAGAAAATGTCTGAAGAACAACCAAATGAGCTAGTAGAAACTCTCCCGTTTCAGTGAGCTGTGGGAGTGGCTTGTGCAAACCCTCAGTATGTGTCAGGGTAATGGGGCGTAAACTGATTTCAGAGTGATGCAGGCTCCTGGTGTTTGAAATTTTAGGTAGGGAGGATTTCCTGGGGCTTTGTGGGGGAGGGAGGGGAGGGTCAGAGCTTTGAAATTTTAGGGGTTGTTACCAGTCTTAGTAATATCCGGAGCAGGTGAGGTACCAGGAATTCCTTTGAGGCTGGAAGTAATAAAGAAGTGGCATAATCCTGTAAAATGTGGTAGATTGAAGAGAGAGGTTTCAAAGAATGATGATCTGGAAACAAAAATGTGGATGTTTAAAAACTGGAAAAAGTTGTAAAGTCCAAAAGAGCCGAATGACTCTAAGCCAGCTGTTTAATTTTCTTTTTTAGATATACATCTATTTCTTTTCAGATCACAGGTGTCCCGCTTCCACATCCATCTTAACATAATAGAGCAAAGATTGTTGTAAAAATATATCAGAGAGATGAAGACTTCAGTCATTTGCTTATGCTAATAGGATTTCTCGACTGATTTCTTCAAAGCTTATTAACTTCTAAAAGCTAAAAAGGGGTATGGGGTATGTTTATGGGCAAGATTCTCCCTGCTGCTTCCCTCCAGTCGTGCATTTCTTGTGTCCTTCTCAGTGTCAGACCACCTGTATTTCGACGTGGTTCCTTCTGTCTTGCCTGATTCTGCCAAGAGGGTTAAGTTTTATGAACAGAAGGATTTTTCCCCAAATGAAGAACAGCCTTAGCATCGGGTTTTAGCCCTTCTTTAATCTGGCTTTGTCGAACTCTTTTACAAAGAGTTGAAGACTCCTTACAGCTCAGTTAATACATTAACTCAGAAATATCTCCGTGGATTGTTTCCTTTTGAAGGTAATAATGCGTTTAGGTCAAATTGTTATTTGTAACTTAAATTAGTTCTCAATATTCGCACTGCCCTTTGCAGGGTTAATATGTGAGGTGGCCATAGTTTAGAACACCTCCTTAAATATTTTGACGGAGAAGGATATGGCCTCGATTCTCTTGGTATTAATTGAAAACCTGCTTTCTCCTGCAAGTTGTGTCCCAGCCCGTCCCCACAGTGTGGTATGGTAGGCAATTGTGAATAGTTACACTTGAAGTTGTTTGGAAGTGGTTTAAGCACGCTTAAATTTTGGTTTAGCAAATGAATTTCTGAATGCTTAATATAGAATGCCCATTAGGTTGAATATTCAGGTTTAAGAGATGCTACAAAGATAAACCAGCTGATTTTTGAAAAACGTCTGGTACTCCGGTGTCATCAGTGAGCATTCTTGATCAGAATTGACCCAAACTTTATAACTGTTGGTTTTTAGGAAAAAATTGAATTCTGCTGCTGAACTTTAAACGTTCTTTAATATCTTGAAAGAAAGAAAACCTTGTGTGTTCAAACCAAGTGTTTAAGCCACGTCACTGAAGTTAAGCTTTGTACTGATTAAAACAAAAAGTCTAAAATGCTAATTAGGTTCTGTCATTACCTAAGAAGATTACGAGTAAATAATAGAGTAGATGGGGTGTTATTTTAGAACAGTGTTTGTGTGTGTGACACAGAATTGCATTTTTGGTGGGTGGAAAACTATGATTTGTTTGGAAGTGTGAAGCCTGCATATGTAATGACATTGTACAGGCAGAGTAGGTGGGAGTGTGCTCATGAACCTTCAAACTAGACCTTCTAAACGGCAAGAAATTTCCCCCAAAGTTACATAGTTTTAAGTCCTTGAAAGACCAACTGTGCTGTGCTTTCTGCATTCAAAAGGCACATCAGTTAGTTGTCTCTGGCGCAGTAGGGATCTTGCTTAAGTCACTTCGTGTTGATTTTTGTCTAAGTATGTGGCTGATGGTGCAAAGTATTTTGAGTTTCCTAATGCTAGAATTCATTAGTAGATATTCAGTTGATCCACTGTGCATTTGCTATTAAATACAGGCATAAATAGCGAACTCAGTTACTTAGTACTAAGTTAAACTGAATTGACTGAATCTGTTTATAAAATAGTAGGGCATTTGGTAGATTCAATTCTTGAACTGCATATATAGTAAAAGTCCACAAAACATTTTTTTTTTTCTAGTTTCAGTTTTGGCACTAGATTTTATCCTGGAGTTTTTAAATATTCTTCATCCTGTTCTTTTTCTATTAAGGTTAATGTTGAAGAAGGAAAATGCGGAAGTCGCCATTTGACAAGTTTTATAAATGAGAATTATTTGAAGCTCAGGAATAAGTGAAGCTGAAATTTGAAAAAAAAGAAAGTGAATGCATGCTAATTATCAGACCAGAAGTCCCACTTGTAGAATATTGAGCAATTTGTGTGAAGTGGGGAAGATGAAAGAAGTCAGAATTTGAAACGGAAGAATGAAGAAAAGGAATAAAAATGAAGTTAAGATAAGAAGTAATCTGGAATCTGAAAGCACTACGCTAAGTAATTACTAGTCTGTTTATGTGTCCCTGTATATTTTGCTAAACATGCATGCATTATCTGTTTAATAGCAAAAGTATATGCAGGGTAAAGAAGTGTCTATCAGGGAAAAAAAAAAAAAACCTTCTTAAAAATCTAGGCAGTTCTAATGCCAACTGCCCGGACACATAGATATGAATTTTTACCATTTATTTCACTGGAGCTTGTTTACAGGCCTTAGGTAAACAAGAAATTGTGTACAAATTAGGCTTTCGATATCTGCGTGCAGGAATCCCGTTCTGCTTCCAGAAGCGGAAGTGCTCATGGGTCTGGCAAGTCGGGGAGGCACACCCCTGCAAGATCTCGATCTAAGGAGGATTCCAGGCGTTCCAGGTCAAAATCTAGATCCAGGTCTGAATCCAGGTGAGTTTACTTCTTTTACCTCTTCCTCCTCTTCGCAAGTCAGGTGGTTATGTCAGAGGGGAACAGAAAGTCCAGTTTATCCCAGTTGTTTCCAGAGATAACTGGTGATCTGTGGACAGTGAATACAAAGGGACATGCGTGGTTTCAGGATTTGAAAAGCTAAACTATCAAGTCAAATCTTGCAGCTCTTTCTAAGAGGTATTTGGCTACATAGGCTTGTGTCTTAACACAGCTTGGAAGTGGCCTGCCTTTTAAGTCTTAAAATCATGGCTAGTTTCTGAGCGTGAAGCATTAGGAATTCTAAATCTTAGTTTTTCTGTGCAAAGAAATATGTGCATCAGCAGATTTTCCATTTTAGGTCACATTAATGGAAGCAATGATGTTACTGGATTAGTTAACGGTATATTCCATGAAAAAGAAACAATAGAGATAAAAACGAATTTCAAGACATCTGTCTGACTTTTCAAATATATATTAATTCAATTTGAAAAATAACAGGCTGGAAGGCTTTGAAGATTAGAAAGCTTTCCAAGCTCTCAAAAAAAGCTGTGGAGAAAGTAGCTTGCTTATTTTGTATTTGTTACGTGGCAACGCAAAAGTACACTATGAAAATGCCTTTTCCACTGTATTACCTATCCTTATGCCCATCTGCTAAACAAGCTGAGGCATAAAATATGCTGCTAGTCTAAAAATAAGACTATAAGCGTCACTGGTAGCCACTTTACATTGGCTTTACCGGGTGGGTCATGTAAGAGGTACATTTTCAATAAAGAATGACTAGAGAGGCAACAAAACCTGTAAATTATGTCATTTTCTTAAGAGTTTAGATAATTGAGTGCTGACTACAGAAATAAATGTGTTGATAGTTCCTTTACTCATTTTTAAACATTCAGGTTAAAAAAAAGTGGCTTTCAGCAATGGAGCTTCCAGTTGAGCTGTTCACAATATACTTTTTATGTGTATAAGCAATGAATTAGGCTGGAGGGAGGGATGACAACTCTGGAAGACATTGCGCTGTTAGCAATCGCCCATGTTGGAAAAAGCTATCAAATACTGTGTTTAGGTCCTCTTGCCAGATCAAGGTGATCTGTTTGAAAGGCTTTTGTGAGAAGGAAAATACTTGGGAAATTTTGACAGCAGAGGACTGGGCTTGTTGTTTCTGTGGACTACAGGCATAAGTCTCAAATCGTGGACTTGGCAATCCCTGTAGTGCAAGAACAATATGTCAAATTAAATGAATAAATATTTCATAGAGTAATATCGCCTTATAGAGTTCTGAGATTGGAGTGACCTCCAGAATTGCTAGCAGTCAGGGATGCACAGGATAACTCAGGAAGGGTCCAGTCGAAAACCCTGCTTAAAGCAGAGTCAGCTCTGGGCTCAGACCATGTTCTCAGGGCTTTATCCAGTTGTGTTTTAAAAATCTTAGAGGATAGAGACTGCACACACTTTTGGGGAACCTTTTAATTTTAAAAGAAGCAGCGGGTCAGGACCCATCCCAGCATGTCCTGCAGCACCTTGTCCATAACCTCGAGGGGTTCCATACTTTCAAGGCACATGTTTCTCACTTGCTGGATAACTATAGTATTATGTAAGAATGACATCAGAAATTGTGTAAGATGCTGAAAGAAGCAAATACAAGATCTAGAATTTACGAGAAACCTGGCAAATCATTTACTTTTACAAGAAATCACCCTTTAAATAATAACCTGGCAACTGACCTTTTACTTCTTGATGAACAAAAGTAGAAGATTATGACTACCATGGCTTCCTGAGCATTTAACAGCTGTCTTGAAAATGCCTATGACTGGAAATACTGGAAGTGTATTGCAGAGTTGGAGTGTGTTCATTAGCAGATCTGGGCAGAATTGTGTCAAGGCACGTTTAGAAGCAATGCACTTAGTCTGTTTTCAGTGCCGTCACATGTTTGGATGTGATCACGAGCAGGTCTTCTAACTCTGGCTCTCACCAGAGAAATAACCTTGTGAGAACTTTCATATTTCTTGATAGTTCCTCTTGCAAATATATTTTTGAATTACCAGCTTTATAAATTAAACTTTGATTTGGGAACAAATCTGTGTCCTGGTGTATTTATCAGTTGGGGTGTGGATATACTTGGTTTTAAAATCTCCTTTTATTGATGTTTTCAGCAGCAGCATAGCAAGCCATCTTTGGCTGACTGCGTGAAGTCTAAACAGTTCTTAACGAAGGAGTAGGATTTTCAGCTGTGATGGCTTTCTAGCAAAGAAGAATAATGGCAATATGACATTTAAGGCAGCAATATAAGCAGTGCCTATTCAAAATAAGCCTTGTTCTTTCACATAATAGATTGCCTGGTTTAGAAGTGTCCAGCTTTTGTTCAGTGTAATGGGTGCATTCTGTAGCCTGGAACATCAGTTTTATGTTTGCCTTAAGTTTGTTTTTTTTCCTCTGTCAGTGGTTGAAATGTAGCTGTATGCATGTGTTGAACTCCTTTTTTTTTATTATTATTATTATTTATTTCTTTACTGTCTTCCCTGCCTCAGGGAATTTCTTTTTTTTTTTACTTTCTGTTGCCAAAAATAATTTATTCTTTGTAAATACATAGTCAGAAGTGGTGTAATGGGACATGCTGAAGTCATTTCTCCTGGACATCTATATGTGCTTCAAGTTGAGGAAGACAGAACTTAGCTGGCTCACTTCTGATGAGGTTGAAGGCATTTTTTTAAGGAGGCCTGTAATGTACGGAGTGTATATTGTGCAGTTTGGTTGTCTGGTGTCACTTAGTGAGAAATCCCGACTGTGGAAGAAGCTGTTAAATGCTCAGGAGTAAAACCAGGTTCAGGTTAAGAGCTTCATTCATACCAGTGTAGTGGTGGTGTCAACGTGAAACACTGTTGTGCAACGATGGTAGCTTATGGGCTCGGTCAGTACTTGCTACTGGGCTTCCACAGACCAGAGGAAGGACGTTTAAGACACAAACAAGAGTCTGAAGATTAACAATTTATGACTACGAGCCTTTAAATATTAAACTGTTCAAGGCACTTCTTAGCCGTGCAGCAATTTTCTTTGTAGTTGTGCAGAATGCAGATTACTCAGTGACTGCCAGCAGCAGGCCGGGCTCAGGTGTAATATTGCAGTTTAAGTGCCTGCCCAGCTTTACAACTAAGATTGTCTGTGTTGGCAGGGCTGAGGGTTTAGTAGAAGGAATTGAAGTGTTTCAGGACCTCACCTTCACAGACTTAGTGCTGTCAGAAGACATTTCTGGAACTGGTCTGAGGAGGCCTGGGCTGAAATTCATAAGCAGTTACACCTTTGCCTAAATACGCTTGGAAATGTGAACACGTAAACATTCATGAACAGCTAATGTTAAATAACTGTTGAAATACTGGAAGGCAAATAAGCCTCCTACAGCTTGATTTCTTCAGTTGTTTTCAGCTCTGTTTCAGAGGCATTTGCCAGACTTCTGTGCTTGTAATTATGCACTGTGTAAAATGCGTATTTGCTTTTCGGTGGCACTGAAAGCAGTGCTGTTCTGAGTGCTAGAATAAGCAGAAGTGTGCACCTCTGCAATCGTGCATGCTTTATGTTAATTCATATTTACTCCTGTTCCCTTTTTCTGTTAAGCTTTTAAAAGAAGGCCACCCCAGCTAGTTTTACTTTAATGCTGTGAATATTCTAAGCATATACTGTGTCAAACCAAGATAGCCTTGTTAGAGAAAGTTAAAAGCTATTAGGGAATTAGGAAGAAGTTCTTTACAATGAGGGTGGTGAGACACTGGCCCAGGTTGCCCAGAGAGGGGGTGGAGGCCCCATCCCTGGCGACATTCAAGGCCAGGCTTGATGAGGCTCTGAGCAACCTGATCTAGTTAAAGATGTCCCTGCTTCCTGCAGGGGGGTTGGACTAGATGGCCTTTAAAGGTCCCTTCCAACCCAACAGATTCTGTGATTCTATGAATTAAAAGCTAACTGAAAGGGAAGTTGAGGTTCCTGTTCTGCAGTAGGAATGCTCTGAGAGCATGTGCAGTAATCTGAATGTAAAGATTTAGCACACGGTCCGTGAGAATAGTGACTAAATTTATTATAGCTGAATCATATGGTACTGCAGGTTTTAAGAAAGTGGTTATTTGGGCTTTTTGTCTGTGAATCTCTGACGTATTTTTGAAGGGTTAAAAAGACCCAAACAAACCAAACACTGTACCTTTTTCTTTTTTTTTTTCCTCAGATCTAGATCAAGGAGGAGTTCCCGTAGACACTACACAAGATCACGCTCTCGTTCCCGCTCTCATAGGAGATCCAGAAGTAGGTCTTACAGTCGGGATTATCGGCGACGACACAGTCACAGCCATTCACCCATGTCTACTCGGAGACGTCATATTGGAAACAGGGTATGTGTGTTAGAAAAGAGGATGACTCATACATAGTCCTGAATACATCCTAAAATCACTGAATTAGTTCATTGGTGTTTTCCAGAAAACCATTCTGCTTCCTGCTCAGGTCTATTTAAAAGATGTAATTGAGGTTAATTGTCACTTGGCTTTTGATAAGCTGTAGATCTCCATAAGTTTGCTTAGGATTGTGGGGTGGGGTGTCTTGTTTGTTTGTCTGTCTGGTTGGTTTTTAACAGATGCTTTTAGAAGTGCTGCCAGTGCAGGCTGTTGTCAGCATACCTGCTATAATAAATGACTGAATGTATGCAGTGAAAGATGGGGGTAGAATTAGGAGGGAGAAACACTTCTTATTTTTTCATCAGAAAGCCTGGAAAGCTAAAATATTTCATTAAAAGCTGTTTTGATGGTGTCTTTATTAAACGAGCCTGCAAACCAGCTTGCTTTTAGCTGCTTTACAGGCTCAGGTGTCTGAGCGCAATTTGGTTTGTGTTCAAGTCAGGGGGGAGTGGTAACTAACATACATGAAGACATGATGCAGGCGTCTGTGTGTGTGTGTATATCACTCCACATTCAACAGTATACAGTACCTGTTACATGCTGTAACTGTAGTTTGTACAGTACCCTGAGAAATGCGAAGTATTTTTGTGAAAGGAGGCTCATGTATCTGTAGGCTTGATTGTCATAGAGTCTTAGGAAGTTAACCCAGCCTGAACCTCAGTAGTATGTTTTTGTTGGTTTATCTTGAAGCTCTGGCACTCGCAACTTGTGAAATAACTGCAAATATAAGCAATTTTATTCTAATATCTTATCTCTCTTGCCTGCAGGCAAATCCTGACCCAAATTGTTGTCTTGGCGTGTTTGGATTGAGTCTGTACACCACAGAAAGAGACCTGAGAGAAGTTTTCTCCAAATATGGCCCAATTGCTGATGTTTCCATTGTATACGATCAGCAGTCTCGGCGTTCAAGAGGATTTGCGTTTGTGTACTTCGAAAACGTTGAGGATGCTAAGGAAGTAGGTTGGGTTACAGAATGTATGGTGTGTTTGCAGTTGCTGGGATATATAGGCTGTAACAGGATATAGCCTGAGAAAGCTCACTGATTGACCTTTAAAATGCTATAGGAACCTTTAAAGTTAATTCCTTTTGGCTATATGAAATAACCATAATGCAAGCTAGTTCACGGTATCTTCTCTTCCCTGCCTCCTCAGGGGCTAAGAATAATGCTTAGCATCTTATAATAAATGTCAGTGTCTTAGTTCAAAAGATAGCTACTGTGTACTAGAGGTCCATGAATACTGCTCCCTGTGCAGGCTGAGCTGTTGTAATTTCACAAAAGCAAACTTCGGGCTAGCCACAATGCAAACTACACCAGCAAGGGAAAGAAAATAGAAGCATGGTCGCTGTTTTAATTGAGAGGTGAGCGTTCCTTCCTAACTCCACATGTGATCTTGTATTTAATAACAGGCATGTTCAGTGTGAAACAGATGGCCATTTCTGAGCTCTCTGTAAGAGCACTAACATGCATTCTGCTGACTTCTAGTGCTTCAATCTGAAAGGGGCAGGGGGAATCTTTTCTGGAAACAAAAGGCCAGGCTTCCTGGTGCCTGCGCATGTCTATGGGAAACCCTCAGGGACTCAGTAAATTGAAGCAGTGTCAATACCATATAACAAATTACGAGATTTTTGCTTACAAAGTGCTACAGAATGAACTGCGAATTCTATACTTGTATAGAATTCTACACTCAGGCCAGCCCTTGGAGAGCCTTGTGCGTGTGGGCTGTAATTAGGCTTATATTCTGTATACATTCCACTACTTAAAGTCTCTAGTGTCGTCTTTCCCAAAGACATTTCTTTGGCATGAAGGCTTCCATGGTAGGTTGGAGCTTTGGATGTTGGTCCTGCTACTTGACAGAAAAAACCCGATGGTTTTGGGTTTTTACTGCAGATTTAGTTATGACTCAGATATTATTATATTCAAGGTTATGGTAGGTTTGAGGACGTATTGGAGGAAAAAAAAAGTGTTCTTCTGTTAACATTTAAATACTTTGCTTTGTGTTGTATCCTGCAGTAGTTACATGTCCCTACATTAACATGATTAAGAGGAACCTTTGAAAGTGCTTCTAATAGAGGTACCGAAGCAGTTGTTAAATTATGATCCTTTCAGGCTTTTTATGCAATATAAGTCACATTTTAAGTGGTTACTGAAGCTTATATCCAGCTGGTCTAGAGTGTCTTACAGTTTATTTTTGGTGTTATGTATAAGGCATAAGTGAAACTTAGACGTGCATCCTAACTGAGCCATTTTAGGACTTCTCTTAATACTTGTGGTTAGAGACTTGCGTTGGTAATAAATTTCGTATTTACAGCTAACTGTATTTTTATCACTCTGTTCAGGCAAAGGAACGTGCCAATGGAATGGAGCTGGATGGAAGAAGGATCCGGGTAGACTTCTCCATCACCAAAAGACCTCACACACCTACCCCTGGAATCTATATGGGAAGACCCACTTAGTAAGTTACCTGTGTGGGTTTTTTTTTTTCCAAACCAGTATGGGATAGGATTAATTATATTATGTTTTGTTAAAAGCTGTTCTGTATCCCTTCTAAGAGACCTGATTCTCTGTGTTTTTTTCCTTCTCCTTATCAAGAGCTGTGCTAACACTGATGTGTTTGTCTGGCAAGGCTTCTGAAAACTAAAAAACTCAACTGATAAAGGAGGCTCTTAAGAAATTTAAAAAAAAAAAAAAGACGACATGTGGTCAGCCATCAGTAATAATACCTAGCCTTTCCAGCTCTTTGGATAGGAGGAGTTAATTTATACAGCACTTGTCAGTGACTGATCTAGGGTCAGCCTGGATTACAGTGGCAGAAACCTGGCTTCCTTAGTTATGCAGCCCAGACACGAGCTATCTAAACACTTAAATAAGCCTACAGTAAGATTTTTTTTTTTTGACAAATTCTAAATTATTTTAAGTTGTTGTCCTATGTACCTTCAAATATTAATGTCTTTGCAAGCTCGGGTTTTCAAGTGTGAATTAACACTGCTTGAGCAGCTGTGTGGCGCAGTTTGCCCTATCCACAGAGTGCACTTTACTTAAAGTTGCCAAGAGTGTAAATTGTTTTCCCAAGTCATTTCCCAATTGTTTTCCCAAGACTTTGAGTTAAGGTACCGGTGGTTATGCAGTCGATGTTGTGTTGAGACTGCAGGTTATTTTTTTAATGGGAAAGTTCTTCCAAAAGGAGCTTTCTGAGAGTTAAAAGTTGTCACAGAATGGAATTTCTCATGTGCATGTGATATCAAAAGGCTAAGAGGTTTCAGAGCAAGGAGAAAAGTAGCTGTGTTAAAGTTCAAGCGTTTCAAAAAGCAATTATTTAAGTAGTTCTGTTGCCATCTGCACTGATGGGAAAGTAGGAGTGCTCACAATAATTTCAACTGTGAGGACGTGAGGTAATAATATAACCCAGTTAAATTGGTGTATACTTGACTGATTGTGTGCTTACTGAAAAGCACTGCAAACAATATTAATGCTTTATATTTTATTAAATTTAATTCTCTTTCACTATTTGTAGTGGCAGCTCACGACGACGAGATTACTATGACAGAGGGTATGATAGAGGGTACGATGATCGTGACTATTACAGCAGATCATACAGGTGAGGCAATATTTGTAATACTCTACTGCTTTTTAAACTGTGCTTTCTCATTTACATTTCTACTTCTTGTATAAGCACTAAGCAGTTCATCCTACATAGGTATGCCAAAATAGTTTTGCACTCGCTGTCATTCTGGAAAATTACTATGAAAATCCTTACCAAACTGACTGCTCAGTGCAAATCAGATGGGTCAGATTGAGAAATGCTTTGTGGCGTTTAACCTGTGGCGTGAGTTAGACCATCATGTTCGTTGATTTTTTTTTTATCTGCATTAAGTTTTGAAAAACAAAGTGTGTTCTCCATACTCTTATTTTAAAATAATCTTTTGTTGGTTCATCTATTAGCATTGAAATGGTGGGAGTACAGGTGCAGATCTAATATTTCAGTTGGTATTATAGTGCCAACTTACATTTTGAGTATGGTGTAGTAGACAAAAAGTGGGAAATTTCAGTGGTCACTAGTATCCCTTACTAATAATTATGGCACCTCAAATGTTGCAAAAAATAAGGAATCAGGGGTGGGAATGTTACCTTTTCTGTATTGGACATTTGCGTAAAAATTTTTTTTAACATACTCTGTCAGGTTGGATGTGTGTGTTTTACTTGAAGGACTCACACCTCCTGTTTCCGACTGTCTTAAGTCTAAACTTGTGTGTTCGCCAGTATAGTAGTTGGCTGAAAGAGGTGAATATTCAGGTGGCTGTATACATTGTCAGAGGGCTAGTAAAGTTGATAGAAAATCTGTCGAAAACATGGTTGGTATGTAATTGGTTTTGGAGATGGAGCAAGTTTGTCTCTTGCATTTTCCATTAAGACTGACAACAAGATTTGTCCCCTGTGAAATCCTCACAATTTCTGGGACACTGTTAACTTGCACACAAAGATAAGAGTTCATTTCTTCTGTCTGCAATTAGCAAAAAGTTCCTGTAGTTGCCGGATTCTGTAGTAGTTCTTCCCAAGTGGTTTGCAAAGCTTAAATGCATCAGCAATGGGTGGATTTATGATTGTTCCCTGATGGCAACCATGTATTCATGGAAATAGATTAATTCAAATTGTGTTATCACATTACAGCTCAAAGACAAAGGAAATAATAAATTCTGTGATCTTAGCTTTCAGTGTACTCTTCTGTTGCTTTCTAGGTATAGAAGAAAATATAATCTTTACACTGACATTGGTAACTGTGTGGTCATTGGCAGTGACTGAGGGCAGCTGTCTCCTCCTGTCCCCTCCTACTGCTTTCGGCCACTCTTTATTCCGGCCCGGCCTGTTGGGGTTGCTTCCAGTCTGTTTTTCCCATCCCTGCCTTGCGGTTCTCACTTAAAGCAGGTGCCTTGCTTCCACAGTGCTTAAATGCTGCTGTGGACAGAGAAAGGATCAAGACGCTCCATGCCATCACAGTGAACGCATGTTTAGAAGCGTTCCGCTTGCATTTCTGGGAAGCGGTCATTAGGGTAGTTCTCTACCTCCAACGGTCCATTTTGTTGAAACATCGGTGGCGTTGAACGTTCTGGAGAACTGTAGCAGCTAAAATCTGAAGTTGATACTGGGCATACAAGAACCAGGACGTGTTGGGTTTCACTTTGCCAGCACTTGTAGATGGCTCTTTGACCAAACTTGCAGTTTGTTTCAGGTACAAGGTACCAATATTTGAGTTGACATTATAGTGCCAACTTACATTCTGAGCACAGTAGTAATTAGTACAGATTCCCTTATTCTTTCGCAGAGGGTCAGTCAGGGTGTACTGGTGGTCCTTGAAATCTGGTGTTGCTTGTGTGTTCTTAGAATGTAATTTAGTCCTTGTTTAGGTTATGGTATGACCTTAAGTCTTTACTGCTTGAAGTGTTAACTCTTTCTTACCTGATAGTGAACAATGGCTCAGATGTTTGTAAAACGTTATCAGAAGCTGTAATTACATCAGTTCTAGGTGTGTGTTAGTGAGAATAGTTGTAGAGTGATAGTGACTAGTAGGAGGTGTGAGCCTGACTGCACTGAGGCAGTGTACTAGTCTGAGTGTAACATACCGGAATTCCTGGCCGTGCTTCGGGCCAGCTCTGTGAGGCAGTCATGTGCTGGGAGATGTTCTGACCTTCCTACGTGCTCTCCCATCCTGTGTCTGTTGTGAACTAGGGCTTTAGGGTGGAAATACTCAGAATATTGGCCACTCAGCAAGGCTGATTTAAGTTTCCTGTCTTAAAAAAAAAAAGGCGGGGGGGAACCTCCAAAACCCCACACCCCAATGTTTTAAAGCTCACTGCAGAACCTTTATAATGTCTTCGTAGCAGATACTGAGAGAGTGAAAGTAAGCCACAAATGGTTTGTGTGTGGCTACTTCAAAAGTATCGTGGTATATTGGTCATTTGAGGGAGAGAGAAGAATAGCGTTGTGAATGGCGGGAGTGCTTCCTTGAGGAAGGGAAAGTTAGAATTGTTAAAGATGCAGTAGAGCATTGCATACTAGTGCTCCACCCTAGCAAATCAATTGGTAACAATTACTTTGCCTTCCTTGCCCTCTGTGCGGTGAAACCTTAAGGGAAATACAATTTCAGATGGGAACTGTAACGTTAAAACTTTAATTTCTCTTCATTGCTGTGGGATGCTTACTCTTGGCTGGAAAAGTGTATGTAAACTGGAGAATAACGTTAAAAAAAACTCAAATTGCACAGTGGCTATCTACCAAATGGAGACTTTTATTTTGAAAAATTAAATAAATAAAAAAGGAGGCCTGCTGATTCAAAGTGTGGTGCAGTGTTTGGGGGTTCCTTGTCCTTCATATGATTTACAGCCTTTTTGAGCTGCTGCGAGGCATCTGTGGCAGCGACTGTTCCATAATCCGAACTTGATTTAGTCTCCTCCTGGTAATGCTTTACTGTATCTAAATCTGTAGAAGTACCAGCCCAACCACTTAATATTGTTAAATATTATAACATATTGTTGGTCTACACGGCTTCTATATAAGGAGAAGTACCTCAGTTCTTAAATGTCCTTCTTTAAACATGATTGTGAAGTGTTAAAATGTGAGTGTGGGGGGTTTTCTCCCTGCCTCCACCTTGGAATCAATTTTTTCCTCAGGACAGTGACTTGATCTTGCTGTGTTTAAAAAAAGTTGCTTGCCTCAAGTGGGTAAGCATCTGAGAACAGATAAGGTCTCAGAAGCAGAGGCTGTGTAACGATTTTAAAATGCTGCTCGTTGGAGAGTATGACATGGTAAAATACAATATTAGTCAGCTGGAACGTGAGTCCTCTTTAACTGCTCCTTAACACCAAGCTTAGCCAGCTCATTCCAGGAATACATAAAAATGATGGTAATGAAGTAATTGAGCATTATCCAGCGTAGGAACCTATGTGTCTTTGTCTTCACGTCATTTTCCTGTAGTTGATGATGCATTTTACTTGTACAATTAACTTTTTGTTTAGTTTTAAAATTTTCAAAAGCCGTTCTGCTTTTGTATTTGCAGAGGAGGTGGTGGCGGCGGCGGAGGAGGATGGAGAGCTGTTCAAGACAGGGATCAGTTTTACAGGTGTGACAGGAAAGCTTTCAGTGGCTGGTCAACAGTGGAAATAATCTTACAGAAGATACTGTTTTGAGTGTTCTATGAATCACACCTAGGGTATCTTTAAACACACTGACAGAAACTGGGTGGATGCTGAGCACCTGCAGCTCCTCAGTGGGCGGCGCAGTTCATTTGAAAGGCTCCCTTATTGCCATGTAAAAGGGTGAGGTTAGTATAGGGATGGGTTAGTGCAGCTTTGCACAGGAAATACTTGTATTTATGCCAAGAAATTAATGTCCTGAATGTTTGGGGATATATTTATTTATTAGATTAGTGGAATTAGGCAAGGAAACGTAAAACTTGAGAGTGCCTGGATTGGAGAGGCTTGGAGTGGGGTTGGCGGTAGCAGTGACTGCTATGCAAATCAACGCTTCCTCTCAGAAAAGATAATTTAGATTCAAAGTTAAGGTGTGATTTGGCTTACGCTGCTTGTTTGGGATGCTCTCGGCTTGAAACACTGAAGTCGTAGGTAGTCAACTCATGAATGCAAGAGAGCTTATCTTCCTTTTATTAGTCCAAAGTAATATTACTCTGACCCGGTAACAAAAAGAGTATTAAGAAAATTCAAACTTCTGCTTTGTTATCTAGTAGAGATGTTGATGAGTTAGTTATGTGCTCATTAGCTTTCCCAAGTACACTCTTGATACCAGGATAGGTTTAGAGGTATCAGCAAAAACTGCTGCCACTCCTCTGCCACAGGCTTTAATGAAGGGTTGTTTCTGTTGCCGTCTTCCACAGGAGGAGATCACCATCCCCATACTACAGCCGAGGGGGCTACAGATCTCGATCCAGATCCCGATCCTATTCACCTCGTAAGTAGCCATTCTCCTCGTAAGGAACTCGCGTATCAAAAGAAAATTTCCACTTTGCTTGAACTTCTTTTGAAGTTTTGTGTCCATAAACACTATTTGACTTCAGTGGGGTGGTGGTTTTTTGTTTTTTTTGAACTACAGTGCCCTTTAATGTTTCATTGAGCAACTGGTAACCTTGAGGACAGAGCAAATATTTAGCTTGCAAAAAAAATAAACTAGGTAATACCGCTTGAGGTGCCATTTCTTTCTCCGAAACCCTGTCAAAACTGGAGTTTGTAGTATGCCGACAGTTTGGTTACTTCTAGGACAGCAGGGCTGAATTCCCAAGCCTCGCACCTTCTAACACTGAAACTAAATTTCCCACTGTAACTTGCTAAAGAGGAGGTTAACTTCATCTGAGGTCCAAATAGTGGGTTGGTTTTTTTTTTCTGACTTGTCTGTTTACATGGAAGATAAAGCTGCATGTTGGTGGCAGAAGGTTAATAAAACACAATAGCATTCTTAGCGTATTCCCAATGTGAGGGATACAGAGTGAGTGAATAGATTGTGTTCTCATTTTGTGTCCAAATGAAAACAAGCGTAACTGCTGTTACTGCTAGGTAGGGAAAAGTTGCACTCTGGATTTTCCTTGTGCACGGAAATGTCAGCCCTGGGCATGACGGGAATTGGGGTTTTTCTACCCAAAGGAACTTACTGTCTGGACGTGGTCACAGACAAGCCATATGGCTCTTGAATTCCATACAGAGTTGAGGGGTGGCAGTGAATTTAGACGAAATTCTTTAAAATATGGCAATCCTTGGAAGCCTAATAGCATATATATATATATATTTTGTTTTTTTTTTTCTTTCAGGTCGCTATTAAAGCATGACATGTAGAGGAATTCCTAGCTACAGCCTTTGAGTTGAAATTGCAAGTTTGTGGACAATATTTTTATTGTCTCTTCTGTTTAAACAAGTGAACAGTGCCTAGTGAATAGGTGACTTTTACACCTTTTATGAAGACTACTTCTGTGATGTTCAGTGCTGTTTCATTCTGCGTATTTGTGTAGTTTGGTGCTTTGTTTCAAGTTGTGTTTTGAAAGGAGTATGTTTTGCATGTATTTTTTTAGTCTCAATTTTGACTCCTGAAAGGTTTCTATTGTAAAGACAAACTGTTCAGTTAGTTTTTTCTACTGATTCCAAGGTATTCTGAAGATCAAAACCTGTGTAAAACGCTTTCAAAAAGTAAAAAAAAAAAAAAAAAAAGTTTGTTTTTTCTTTTCCTACTTACTTTTGCCAAGTATAAGTTACGGGTTGAAAAGAGACTACAACACTTGTGTATTCTGGAATAATGGTTAAAGCCCAGAAGTAAAGTTTACCCTAATTCTGTGTTGCTGGGTAGTTGTTCTCTCAATGTAATACCTTCAGGTGTGTAAACCCAGGGCGTGGAGGAGTCTGTGTGCGGATTGTAGGAGTGAGACACCTCGTTCAGCAGCACTCTACGCATGGAGCAAGACTTGCAATAAACTCTTGGTAATGCTGTTGAGCTTGGAGGTGGGTGAGCTGTTGGCAGATTATCAACCTTTAAATAAGGAGAGGGCTTCGGTGGACGTAGGGAACCATACACTTAGAGAACGGCAATGAGATAACATTTAGACCCCTTTGATTTTCCTTATTTCTTCACTGATGATTGTCCCTCTTTTAAAGAGCAACATCTTTATCTGCATATGTGGCTAAAATGCAGTGTAACTCCAGATGATGCTTTCCTATCAGTATAGTACTGTTTTGCCTACTCAGAGTCATGAACTTCATATACTTACAGGAAAATTCTCTGCCAGATTTGAAAGTATTTTTGTCAGACTAGATCTTCGCTCAGCCTTATGCCATAGCTCCAGTGGTGACCAAGCATGGAGGACCTAGATAAACAAGAGGGGTAAGATGCTAGGCTACATCTCCCCCTCTTCTCTTGGCTTTTGAACACAAGTTCCTCTACTTTTTTTTCCTGCATAGGAATTTCCACACTTTTTTCATGGTCTAAGAGGACTTGCAGCCTCTTGGCCTTTATTTGATGCTTTTCCTGTACGGGAATGGGACAGACAGCTGCTCTCATGCATTTCTGTGCCATTTCTTGTCAGCATCCTCCACCATCTCTTGTCTTACTGGGGTTTTCAGATCTAGGTAGATCCTTGTAGGGAAGTTCTCAGTAACTTTACTCTTGAATGATTTCTGATTCTGCTGTGTGTTCATTTGGAGCAAGGTGGAAGGACGGAGCAGGATGGCACGCAGTGTTCCACAAGTTGGGGAGCTGTGGGTTTATGTGGTACCATAATGCTGATTTCTTCCTGAGCACCATCTCACGCTTCTCCTGGTTTGGTTCTCTTAAGTTCTACTGAGCTGAAGGTTTTCCTACAGTGACCTCCAGGAGCTTGCAGCAGAGGATGAATGATGAAAAACCATCTCCTACAGCCTTCCTTTTGTTAGAGAATTTAAAACGTGGCTGTGTGAGCTGCTGTGCTGGCACTTGGCTATAAAGAGATGTGCCATCAAAGCCACTACAGGCTGGGATCTAAGTGGTAAGCCTGTTCTACCCCCAAATTTTTATTCAGTGGGAACTGCTGTAATAGTCCTGTCAGCCTAACAAAACCAGAGGTAATCTCAGGGCAAGCGCTTATGTCCTCTGAGCTCCATCCCATTTCTGTTAGGAACAACGGGTCATTTGCTGGCCTGTGGTGGCTAAATGGCACTTAAGGTTCTTCATTAAGTGCTTTTGAAGTCCGTTCCTCATTTTTAAAACTGGCACTGAATCGCTCATTTTGGTTCTCAGCTGTTGAGTTATGTATCCAGTTTAAAAGTTCTTGGGCAAACACTGCATAGTGTATTTGTCATACCCCTAGTAAATCTATGCAGTTAGATCTATGATCTAATTATTTTTTTAATCTTCGGTTGGAGAAGATGCATTGAGGTTTCCACGGTGGTTTACAGTGAGAACATTTTTTTTTTTTTTGGTGTAGAAATAGTGGTACACTCATTTCTAAACTCAAAAAATTCTGTTCTCTACTGATGCAGGGAAGAAAATGCTTTTCCCTTTTGCTCTCAGAGGCAGTTTGGCAAATTACATGCGATTGCACGAAGCAAGAGACAGAAGGAATAAGCCCTGCAGAGGAAGGAGGCTGACAGCAGTACACCAGGTAGCTTAGGAAGGTATTTACAAATGTCTGGATATATTTTTGCATCCGTAGCTGTTTTTATGGTCTGGAATGGACAACAGGAATTCAGAGGTGGTTATTTTTAACTAGCAGCAGCAATGTCCCGTCCCATTTATGCATCCCCTGTGCTGGGAGCATCCCCAATCCCCATGCCAGGTCCCTGCCCAGTGTCAGCATTCTGGGGCCATGGGGCCACCGTTTCCTTTGAGGACATCTGCAGAGGTGTTCCCGAGGATGGTGGAGCTGACCTTTCTCCTCCACAGAGTGGGTGGTCTCTTCGTTCTTTTGACTGTGTTTTCTTAGTCACGGTCTTGGGCTTCCTTTGAATCACTCAGCAGGGGCTGACAAAGACGCAGTCAAGAACGTGTGTCCTTTGGTAAGCGTCTTTATGTTTTAGTAAAATCAGGATTTTGCAACTGGCGGTGCAGTTCCTGGCAGCTGAGTTCATCTGATGGCTGCTTGTGGCCAGAAGAGCATCCTCCCACCCCTGCCCTGCACCGTGGTACCTGGTACTTGTGGTACTCTGTGCTCTGCTCCAGATGAAAACGACCTTTTCCTCCCCAAAGGGCACAAAAGGAAAGGGGGCTGCGGTGTCAGTGGGAGGCGGCGTGTCAAGCTGCACCCTAAAACTCCATTTTAAAGCTGTATCTTGGGTTTAGGAAAGCGTCAGCTCTGGCGCTGCAGTGGGGAGAGCCTTTTGTCTGGGTGTTTCCTGCCGCTGAATCACTCCTAACTGCTTGTCGGTCCAGAAAGAGCCCCTGGTCAGATGCTCCCCGGCGTGTGTCATTCTGCCCTGCTACGCGGGGATGACGGATTGCTGTGGTATGTGATGATCTGAATCACTGCTGGATGTCCTGACACTCTGCCAGCGTGGAAGGCAGAAATTCGTCGCAGAGGAGGGGTTCGGTACCCTGGATGTTGGCAGAAATCCCACCAGGGGAGCATCCTCTGCCGCCGTGGCTGCCAGAGCAACATCTGTGAAAGGCCATGTCCTTTGCTGACCCGCTTTCCTGGCAAGAGTGGGACAAATAAAAAAATCTTTAAAAACACATGGGGGGAGGAAAGGAAACTGGGTGATGTTTGTGCCCTCTCCCCACCATGTGCAGGTGGAGTTACCTCTAGGTCAGTTTGTGCCTCCCTTGGCATGAGAGATGCTCCAGTCCCTGCACAATCCCTCCCCCCACCCTGGGCACGAGGAGGGTCCCTGAGGGGTGGCATAGCTGGAGGGAGCTGCTGGGCAAGGGCTGGTCTGTCAGGGCTTAGGGGTGGTTTTGATACATTCAGAAAAACATTAAAGGTGGTTTACAAACAGAAATTAACTTGAAACTGGCTCTTAAAATTGTCTCTAAGATGGCATGGAGGGAGGGAGGGAGGGAATAGAGAGCGCAGGACTGACTGTCCTGGCACCCCTTGCACAAGCAGTGCAGCAGCTCTCAGCTGAACCTCACCTGTTCCTGAAAATCCGATTTATTTTTTTTTCCCCACCAACTCCTTAATTTGGGTTCAAGCAACTTCGCTTTGTGGTTCGCACGAATGGCAGGGATTCCCACCCCAACAGAGCTGCTTTCCGAGCCAAGAGAAGCTGATCCTTCTGGTTTTTTCCCTGCTTGGACATGATGGGTATGGCTCCGTAGGGCTCACTCAGGTGGCCATCTCTGCCCTTCACGTGGTCCCAGACATCCCTACCTGCAAGATCACCTTAGGAGAGCCAGGAAAACATTGAGCCTGTTGGGAGGAAGCTATTGGGACATCAGGACTGACAGTCTCTGTGCATCGTTCCCATCGTTAAGAACTTTAAGAGTTATTTTTCAGTCATGCTCAGCCCCGTACAGGTGTAATTAATGGAGACCCAGTTATTAATTCAGCTGCCCAGCCACGCTTGTTACCTTGCATCTCACCATTCCCAAGTTTCAAGGGTTGGTGACCTGAAAGCTTCTGAAATTCCGTTGGTAGTTAGTCGATTTTTCACTAGTACCTAGCAAGCGGTGAGCAAAACGATTCCCCCATGGCTTGAAAAGTACAGAAGTGGTTCTTTCCACCAAATTCTGAATTCTTTTTCCCAACTGTGCTGTTCGTGGTGGATAATCTCGCCCTACCACAGGGGCTGCCTTAGCTCTCAGTGCTGCTGACTGCAGCCAGTTCTGGGATGCTCTTCCCTCATCTCCAGAGCAGCTGCTCCATTTTCTTACCTGGGAGGTTTCTAAAAACCGCTTGGCTTTTACCACTGGATTAGGACAGTCGTAGAAACATAGAACGGTTACAGTTCCCACTCCCTGCCCGGGGCAGGGACACCTCCCACCAGACCAGGGTGCTCCAAGCCCCGTCCAACCTGGCCTTGAACACCTCCAGGGATGGGGCAGCCACAGCTTCTCCGGGCAACCTGCGCCAGGGGCTCACCACCCTCACAGCAAAGAATTGCTTCCTCATATCTCGTCTAAATCTCCCCTCTTTCCGTTTAAATCTGTTATCCCTTCTCCTATCACTACATGCCCTTGTAAAAAGTCCCTCTCTAGCTTTCTTGTAGGCCCTCTTCAGATACTGGAAGGGGTTCTAAGGTCTCCCCGGAGCCTTCTCTTCTCCAGGCTGAACCCCCCCAGCTCTCTTGGTGTATCTTCTCAGATAGTCCCTGGGGAGCAGGGCGAGCAGGTGGTCCAGACGATTTTCCTCCCACCACATAGCCCATTTATAGAATCATTTTTGGTTGGAAAAGATCTTTAAGATCATCAAGTCCATCCATCCACCCCTGGGAGCAGGCTATAACCCTGCCATGTTCAGCTGCAAGAGCAGGCACAGGGTTTTCTTGGCCGCTGGCAGAACTACAGCCAGATGTTACATTTTGACACCGATGCTTTCGCATCCCCTCCAGCCACCAGGGGATGCCTGCGCTTCCCTGATGCCTGGTGACAGTGGGAGATGGCTCGTGGAGGACATCTCCCTTGGGATCATCCCCAAGTCTAGCTTGCTGCCAGCCCTGCCAAGCACACCACAACTTCTGGAGCCCCTCTACTGATGGAAATGTGATGGTTTCACCATCTCCTTCCTGCTGGTTTGAGGCAGGACCCACCTTTAGCCCATCCCCAACACCCTCTGGGGATGGATGCTTTGGCTGCGGGATCCAAGGAGGGATCACCACAGGGATCCCCCAAAGCATCCGTTAACAGGAGCCCAATCGGTGCCCTGAACCCAGGTCCCAGTAAGACCAGTCCATCAAAAATGGGTGAGGAAACCTGCTTGATCCCAACCTGCCTGCTGCGGGACAGGCTTACCAAAGGCTGGGGATAAAGCAGAGTTGTGGGCCAACCCACTTATCCCAAGCTTGGAGAGGATTCGGGAATGCCTTGGGCCAGCCCGGGGTGGATGTGGTGGCCCCAGGTGTCTGTCCTGCCTCCTCCCAAAACCCCTGGCCAAGGAATGGCACCACGTCCTCCTGTTCCCCTGTCTGATCCACCAAATGCTCAGGGTTTTTTTTTCCCCAATTTCTCCTGGCTTTTCCAAGCAGCCCTTCGCACACAGGGGCCCGTTATCTTCTCCTCCTCCAGACTAAACAAACCCTCCTTCAGCCTTCCCTCACTCTCACGTTGTTTTGCTCTTTTTTATCAGTCTCGCCGCCGCCTCCCAGACTCGTTCCGTATCGGCATCTCTTTTCAGAGAGGAATGATCTCGCCGCACATTCCACCTGCAGGGCTGCCCTTAGAAGAGGACCTTCTTTTGTATCAGTGCTCTTACATCTTCCTCCCAAAGCATGTAATTCCTGTGACTGTCTCGTCCAGACCAAGACCGGTCCACCAAAACTCTGGGAAAGAGAGTGCCAGCTCCGTAGGGTTGGGAAAACATCTCAAGGAGGTTGTTGAGCTCCTTCTCCAGAGCCAAAAACCAGGGGCGGGAGGGATGAGATCATGAAGGTAATCACAGGAGACTTCCTACGTTACCTCCAGCCCAGGCAGAAGACCAAGTGACGAGTCATAAATGAGCACTGCAACCAGTGGGCACTAATTACTCCAGAAACCTGGAGTTTCTCCTGCTGCTTCCCAGTGGTGATGACCCCACGGGATGGAATGGCAGCTCCCTGCCCCGTTACCATCGATGGCTCGTCACTGAGGATGAAGTACTGATCTGAAGGATGGTAAGCTTTTTTTCTGAAAGGACATTATCAACACGTTTCAGCCTAAAAGCACCTCAAAAAGATGCTGGGGATGGAAGAGCCCCCGGCCCCGCCGCCAACCGGCAGCCCGGTGGGAGCCGCGCTGAAAGCGAAGACGAAGAAATCGGAGGAGAAAGGATTCTTCTCCCTTTGCATCATCGCAGTCCAACCACATCTATTTTTTGCTACGCGCGTGGCATCAAGCACCCGTCACTGCTATTCCTACTCCATCCAGCACCTCTGCCTGACAGGGGAAGGGTGGCAGCGGGCTGGAGGGCGGCAGAAGGCAGCGGGGCTTTTAATTGTCCCACCACTCAGCTTAAAATATGGGGAATTAAATCACTGCCCTTCATTCCCCCCCCCCCCCCCAGTAAAGGACGACTGGCCCCAAGGCACAACGCTCCGCTCCAAGGACACTTGTCCCCTCCCATCAGCTGGTGTTACTTCTGCACCTTAATTTAGTCTCCGGTGATGGCCCGGACGTGCTCCCATAAAGATTTGGGCTTGTATTCTCAAGAAGAAAGAGAAAAAAAGTCATTTAACCTGCAGCGTCCAGCCCTTGGGGGACGAGGCAGGTGGTGACACCAGCTCTTGGTCACTTGAGGACAGTCCTTCAGCAGAGCCCCCGAGAGCCACGTGCTCCAAAAGCTTCTGCAGCCATCTGCCGCCGGGCTGAGAACGTGCAGAACTCAGCACCGGGATGTCAGAGCACCAGCACCCCATTTCTTGAAGCCTTTTTTGGATGACGCCAAAACACGCGGCGGTGGCAAAAAGTGTCCTGGGTTGGGGTGGGCTTGCGCAGTTGTGCTTTCCAAAAAAGCGCGTTTAATACAGGGTTTTATTGGTTGACTGATTTTTTTTTAAATCTTGGTTGCCGAGTGAGGTGGTTTCCCTCTCCCCGGAGGAATTCCTGAGGTGGTCTGGAGTGCGGACGGAGCAGGATGGGACGGCGGGACAGCGGGCAGGCTGCGTCTGAGGTCTGAGGCCGGACTGGCCAGTGAAAGGAAGGACACTGGGGGAACTGGGGTGCGCTGGGCTGGCGGACAGAGGCGTTGGGGGGCGCAGGCAGGGCCCCCCCCTCCTCAGATGGGCTGAGACGGGCTGGGAGCCCTCCCCGGGGCTCTGCGGGCCGCCGGGGGCCGCCGCTTCTCCCGGGGCTGTGCCCACCCCACCGCCACCCGGCGAAGGGACCTGGCTCCGGTGTCCCCCTCCCCGTCCCCCCGAGGCGGGGACATCCCGCCTTGTTCCCACGGCGGCGGCGGCGGGGCGGGGGGGATCTCTGCGGCTCCACCTGCTCCCCAGCCCCGCCACCCGACGGGGCGGCCCCGGGGCCGGGCCGGCCGTGCCGGGGCGGGGGGAAGGCGGGCCGGGCTGGGCTGGGCTCGGCGCGGCGCGGCTCCGCCCGCTGCCCGCCGCCGTTACAGGCTCCTACCGGGGCCGGGACCGGGGGTCTGGGGACAGGGCGGGTGGCGCAGAGCCGTTACCCTCCCGTCCCCGCCGTCCCTTACCGGGGAGGAGCCGGGGGAGAGGGGAGGGAGGGACGGGGGGGGGGGGATCTCCCCATGAAGCGCCGGAGGATGAACAAGCTGTACATCGGGAACCTCAGCCCCGCCGCCACCGCCGAGGACCTCAAGCAGCTTTTCGGGGAGAGGAAGCTGCCCCTGGCCGGCCAGGTCCTGCTCAAGTCCGGCTACGCCTTCGTGGATTACCCGGACCAAAATTGGGCCATCCGGGCCATCGAGACCCTCTCGGGTAAGCCAGGAGCCGACACCCCCCCGCTACCTCCGGCACCCCCCCACCCTCCTCCGGGGCTCCCCCCTCCCCTGACCCCCCCGTCCCCGTCCATCCCCGCCGCTCCGGTGTCCCGGCCCCCCCCCCCGCCCCGTTCGCTTCCCCGCGGCCGCCCCGCCTCTTTCCAACCCCGGCGATTTTTCGCTGATTTTTTTCTTCGATTTTATTAAGAGGCGAGAGGGCGGCGAGCCCCCCGACCCGCCGCCCCCCCGGCACCCGCTCCCCTTCGGGAACCATTTTACGAGGTGCCCGGTCCCAACTCCCCGGGGGAGCGGAGCAAAGGGCGGCCGAAGGGGCGGCTGGGGGCCGGCGGCGGCGGCGGCGCAGGCAGGGGACCGGCAGGGCGGGGACCGGCAGGGGATGGCGGGTGTGTGTTGGGGGGGGGGGGGGAGGGTGCTGGGGGGTGTGATGGAGGATGGGGGGGATGGTACAGGGGGGGGTGGGCTGCCCCGACGTGATGCTGAGCCCCCCGCTGTCTCCGCAGGGAAAGTGGAGCTGCACGGCAAAGTGATGGAGGTGGATTATTCCGTGCCCAAAAAGCTCAGGTAAACCCCCTCGCCATCACCCCCCCGCGACACACACACCCCATCCCATCCAAAATGGGGGGGTACCGGGAACGGGATGGGAGGAGGGGGGGGGATGAAGGCGGGAGCCCCACCGGGTTTTACTTTCGCTCCGGAAAGCGGGGGCGGGGGAAGGGAGCTCCCGGCCCACGGAGCGCTCCCACGGGCCGGCATCCACCCGGGGGGGGCCCTGTCTGTGTGTCCCCCCCCCGCCGGGGCGAGTGGAAAACAGCTGCTTTTTGGAGGGAAAAAGCAAGAAAACCCTCCTTTTCCCCGACTTTCTCCGTGGGATTTACACCCAGGGAGGTGGCGCACAGCAGAATATATTGTTTTTAATCAGTCAGTCAGCAATTTGCTCTCCCCAAACTCCCCTTTGTGCTGCCAGAGGAGCCAGAAACTATATATTCTATATAGTTTTATATTATTATTATAGTTATATATTGCGTGGAAGCGCGCCCTCTCGTTTTACTCAGGTGTTGGGGCACGCTGAGGCCGGCCAGATGGGACACGCTCGTGTCATAGAAAATCCAAGGTGGGACCGCGTTGCGTAGCTGCCTTCTCCTGAGATTGCCCCCCCCTTGCCCCCCCAACAATGTATCGGGATAAAAGGTCCGGAAAAAAAAACGCGTCATCTTGGTCCTGTCGGCTAATTTGCAGCGTTTCAGTCCCGTGTTTGATCTTGGATTATTAATTTTGAAATTACAAATTACGGGGCAAGGGGGAGGGGGGGTGGTGTGGGGGGGGGAAATGCTGTTGTGTAATTGAGGCTCGGTGGGGGGAACGGCTCGTGCCCAGCATCACGTGTGCCGGAGCGGGATTTCTTCTTCGTCAGGGATCACACGCTTCTCTTACCTTAAAAACTCTTAAAAAAACAAGCCCAAAAAAATAATTAAAAAAATCCTAATTGTAATATTTCTAAGGCAAATCCCCGCAGCAGCCTCAGCCTGGGCTGCCGGTGGCTTTTTAACAGTGATGGAGCCAGAAATTGGGAGTTTGGGAAGATAGTATGGACCCGGGACTTGACCTTTACCATGTACGAAGGGGATGTAAACAAGGAATTAATCTTTACCTAAATTCTCTGTCGGGCTGGGGTGCTGCTGCTTTTCCTTCCGAGTTTGAAAAGGAGGGGGGGTGGGGGGGGGTGGGGAAAGACATTTTAAACAGCCCAGAAATAAATGCTGATGTATTTTGCGTCGGTCTGTTTTCGGTTGGCTCCGAGTTTTCTACTCGGGCTCAGCTCCCAAGTTTCCTCAGATTATTGAGATCGAATTTAAGCCGATACCTGTTTTTCACAGCTAAAAAAAAATATATTCTGCTTTACATTAATATATCCAGTTAGGGGGGCGTGCCTTTGCCTCAGTAGATTATAGATTTTATTTTAATAATGTGATTTTTGACAGGGAACAGAGCCTCATGTGGTCATGTTTTTATCCCCCCTCCCCCTTAAATTTGTAGAAAATCCAGTTTTTGTAGTTGCAGTCGAGTCCCGGAGAGGCACTGAGATTGCAGGGGGGTTTAATCGGGTTAAAAAAAAAACAAAAAACAAAAAACAAAAAAACAACACCCTGGTTATTTAAATGAATTTGTTTTAATTGGGTTTGGGGAACCCGAGCCCCTCTTGGCTCTGGTCCCCTGGCATTTCTGTGTCACGGGGCTGGGAACCCGGAGGTGCCGATGCCCGCACCCGCGTTCACCTGCGCTGCCGGAATTTCTTTACAACCAAATACAATTTACCGACGGATTTATACGCGTCTAAAGCGGGTTCGGTAAGAAAAGGGCTGGACAACACCTCCGGCTTCTGGACGTAGGGCCGGGATTTCCTCGAGGTGCCGCCGGGAGCTGCTGGCAGGGGGTTGTTGGTGTTTCTCTGAAGGCAGGAATTCGGCGTGCGGGAGGTGGGAAGGAGCAGGAATCCTGCCCTTTCCCCCCCGCATCTGCCTCTCACAAGTTAAAAATCAGCCCTTCTGCCGCCATGCACATGGTTTGGGCTCCTATAGGAAGGAGCCACCAGTGTCTCGATTGTTTTTTCCACCCCCCCCCCCATCCTTGTATATTCTGTATTGTGCCTTGGAGAATTAAAGAAAAAAAAAAATCACCCTTTTTTCTTTTTTATCAGCATTTTAAAATTTTAAGTTAATTTTTAAACTGATTTTTCAATTCGGCAGGAGCAGAGAATACTTCCCTTTGCTCAAAGCGGGGGCGATGCAATCCTGCTTCCAGAGTATTTTATATCCGGAGCAAAGCATCGCCACCCTGCCCCTTACAGAGAGGTTGTACCTCTCTGAAACCTTGGAAAATCCCGTTAATGGGGAAGAAAGGCATAAAAAGAAAAATATGAGGACGGGTTGTGAAGTACAGGAAGTAAAACCCGACCACCCCCATAGTGACTTTTACAGAAGGATTGGATGAAAAATGATGAGTTTAATGAGGAGCGAAGCCCCATTTAATGTCTTCAGACCAGGGAAATGTGCAGGTTCCCCATCATGAAGGTGCCTTTTAATTTCCGCGTCTGCTGTAACTTTCAGCGATGAGGAAGAAGAGCTCGAGGGACCTGTGACCAGCGCAGAGGGGGAGGCTGGAAATATCCCTGATATTAAAAATAATAATTTTTGCTCTTTTAGTAAATGGCAAAACTTGGGCGGTTTTGCCTCGGGCAGTGGTGGCTGGAGGGGTGGCGATGAGCAGCTTTGCTGGGGGGTGATTTTATGGGATTTTCAGGATTTTCTCCTATTTCAAAAGGAATTATCCTTAAATAAGTTTCCTATCTTGAGCATCAGTGCAATTCTCGTTTCCGTGTATTGGGGCTTCATTTATTTATTTTTCCCCACCCCCTTGTTTTTGCTGGGGACGTTAAGGCTTGGAATAAATGCCCTTTGGTCTCCCCATGGGCAGCCCATCGTTTCTTTCCTTATTCTTAATTGCTTGTCATTGATGAGATGCTTAATTAGGGGAGAGGAAATCCGCGTGCGAACCAGTTGCTTTGCCAGGAAAAACCACCAGCACCTATTCGCCTGGAAAATAACCCTCCAGAAAAAAATACTCCCCTGGCATTCCCCTTCTAATATCTCTTTAGCTTCAAAAATATCTCTAATTTTTAAAAAAATCAGAGAAACCTAAAGAGCCAGAAGATTTTTTTCTCTGGCCGTGGCGTGGGGAGGGTTTGCTTTGCTTCGCCAAGGGAGTTAAACTTGCTGGAGATTTTCTCCTGTGTGGAATATGTTGGGTTACACTGGATTTCAAATGGAATTCAGGGCTGCTTCCAGTCCTGGGCCAGCTTTTAAATATCCATATTTAATATATTTTATGTCTATGTAAATTAATAATGTATCCTTTAGGATTTAAAGTATTTAGTATCTTTTATGTATATATAAATAAAATATACTGTATGTATAAGATACTTTATACTTTTACTAGATATATAAAAGATACTTTTAAATATATATATTTATATATATTTTAAAAGATACTTTATGTATATATTTATATGTATTTATACGTATTTTTATATACACATGCATAAATATGACATTGCTGGTCACAACATATATTTATTTATATTTTTATGTATTTTAGATATATATATACGCACACATACACAGAAATATGACATTGCTGGTTGCAATATATATATTTATATGTATTTTATATGTATATATACGCACATACACAGAAATATGACATTGGCAGGGCGGCGCTGGTGGCACCAGGCATGGGGAAACCCCCTCCTGCTGCCCGCTGGCTTCGCAGCAGCTTTCCCATAGGTCTTGGATGCTGTTCCCTATGGAACTGGCCAGGAGAAACCCCTTGGAGACGATCCTTTCCCAGTCAGACTCCGGCGCTTGTTATGGCTGGGTGTGACGCCGTCACTCATTTTATTTTCTCTGCTTTCGGGTGTGGATGAACTGGGAGCTGGTGGCATCCGAGTGGTTTCATTTTTCTTTAGCCGCCTCGCGCTTGGTTCTTCGACGCCTGCTGGGATGCGGGGATGCAGGGATGGGAGCAGGGTGGCATCGGGGATGCAGGGATGGGAGTGGGGTGGCATCGGGGATAGGAGTGTGGTGGCAGCGGGGATGCAGGGATGGGAGCCGGGTGGCATCAGGGATAGGAGTGTGGTGACATCGGGGATGCAGGGATGGGAGCGGGGTGGCATCGGGGATAGGAGTGTGGTGGCGTTGGGGATGCAGGGATGGGAGCGGGGTGGCATTGGGGATAGGAGTGTGGTGGCGTTGGGGATGCAGGGATGGGAGCGGGGTGGCATCGAGACGTGGGACAGGACATGGAGGATGCAGGGCAGTGACCGAGGCCATTAATTACCTTTTATTTTTGTCGCTTTACGGTTCCTCTGGCGGCGTGAAGTTGCCCTCCTGCCCCGTTGGGCACGGCTCTGATGCCCACCCTGCACCAGCGCTCCCCGGGGGCAGGCGGGTGCTGGGGCTGGGGGGACAGCGGGTGCTTGGGGTGGCAGAGGAGGGGAGCATGGGGTGGCCATGGCAGGGCTGGCAGCGTGCCAGGCTTGGCTTCCCCCTTCATCCCCATGATAAACAGGGATGTGGGGGCTACTTCCCCCCCTTTCCTCCCCCTCCCTTCCCCCCACCTTTTTTTCCACCTCCCCCCCTTTTTTATCCCCCCCCTTTTTTATCCCCCCCTTTTTTATCCCCCCCTTTTTTATCCTCCCTTTATATTCCCTCCCCCTTTATTTCCCCCCCTCTTTATTCCCCCCCGTCCTTTACTCTCCTTTATTTCTCCGCTCTCTTTATTTCCCCCCTCTTTATTTTTGCCCCCTCTTTATTCCCCCCCTTTTCTACCCTCCTTTATTTCCCCCTGGTTTTATTCCCTCCCTTCACCCCTTTTCCCCCCTCTTTTATTTTCCCCCTCTTTTATTTTCCCCCTCTTTTATTTTCCCTCACCTTTTTTTTTCCCCCCTTCCATCCCCCCTCCTTTTCTTCTCCCCCCCTTAATCTTGGCAAGCCGTGACAGATGGGAGGTTATTTCCCATTCAGCCCCCCAGTTAATACACCCCCAGCTGACGGGGCTGGATCCATCACGTGCCGCCCTCGCCCCCCCCCCCCCCCCCCCCCCGCCCCCGGCTCCATCCCTGGGCAGGTTGTTCGTCCTGCGGAAGAGGACAGGGCTTTAACGATGAACAGATTTTAATTCCTTAAGAGCGTCAAGGCAAAGCCCCCGGGCTGGGAGGGGAACTGGAGCAGGCGCATCCGCGATGCTCTTGGCAACTGGTTGAAACTGGGGCAGCTCTTTAATGCTTATCCAGCCCAGCGCTGACGGAGCCGTTGCTCATTAAGATCCGCTGCTGGATTGGGTTGGGCGAGAGCAAAACTTGTTGAGGATGACCCCGACAGACCGGAAAAAAAATTTTATATATATATATATATATATATAAAAATAATAATTGAGAGAGGCAAACCCAACAGATGCTTTCTTCCCTGCCTGGTTAGGGGACTGTGCCCGACTCCGGCTCCGAGCTGCTGAGTCTGGAAAATTCAGGTGGGACTGAGTTTTTGGTTCCCACCTGCTGATGAGCATCATTTCTTGGAGATATTTTCTTGCCTGGGACAAATATTTCATAAAGCAGGCAGGGCCACCAGGGAGACAGTTGGTTTCCAGCATGTTTGCTCTCTGTTTTTTTTCTCCAGTTCTCTTTAAAACTGGTTTTTATTTAAATAGGAGCTGCCGCACAGTGTTTTTTCTGCCCTCAGCACTGATCCAAGGTGGAAGGTGATAAAATCCCTTTATGGCTTTATTACAGTAAGATATTACAAAGCTTGAATAGAAAAAAAAAAAATCTTCATTTCTTAGGGCAAAGAGCAGTGAAGCTGTCCCTTCCGCGCTCTTGTAAGGCTTATATTTAAGCCAGCTCGGTGAAATCCAGTTTCTGGTTCACTCATGGGATGGGAGGTGGAGGTGAAGCCTCTCTGGAGCAGGAGACCAGGGGGTGGTGTGTGGTCCATGGAGGGGAAGCTCCTCTGGAGCAGGAGACCAAGGGGTGGTGGGGATGGTGTGTGGCCCATGGAGGTGAAGCCCCTCTGGAGCAGGAGACCAGGGGGTGGTGTGTGGTCCATGGAGGTGAAGACCCTCTGGAGCAGGAGACTAGGGGGTGGTGTGTGGTCCATGGAGGGGAAGCTCCTCTGGAGCAGGAGACCAAGGGGTGGTGGGGATGGTGTGTGGCCCATGGAGGTGAAGCCCCTCTGGAGCAGGAGACCAGGGGATGGTGTGTGGTCCATGGAGGGGAAGCTCCTCTGGAGCAGGAGACCAAGGGGTGGTGGGGATGGTGTGTGGTCCATGGAGGGGAAGCTCCTCTGGAGCAGGAGACCAAGGGGTGGTGGGGATGGTGTGTGGCCCATGGAGGTGAAGCCCCTCTGGAGCAGGAGACCAAGGGGTGGTGGGGATGGTGTGTGGTCCATGGAGGTGAAGCCCCTCTGGAGCAGGAGACCAAGGGGTGGTGGGGATGGTGTGCGGTCCGTGGAGGTGAAGCTCCTCTGGAGCAGGAGACCAAGGGGTGGTGGGGATGGTGGGTGGTCCATGGAGGTGAAGCTCCTCTGGAGCAGGAGACCAAGGGGTGGTGGGGATGGTGGGTGGTCCATGGCGCTGCAGTCCGATGGGCAGGGGAAGGATGGGCAGACACAGGGAGGGATCGTGGAGGTTGGGCAGGGGGTTTCACAGCTGATTTTTGTTTCACAGCTTTGTCTCATCTTCATTATTCTGCCTCTGTGTCCCTGGATTTTGGGGGTGGCGTTTGTCCGTTATTTCCCTGGGAGCTCTGGGAAGGGTAGCCACAAAACTGTGTGAGTGCTGCTGCTTACCTGGGCTGCTGGAAATGGGAGACATGTGCCAAAAGCACCCCAATCCACCTGATTCTGGGGAATAAACTGCAGGTTTTAAGGCATCTTCTGTTTTATTGTTTGATGTCAAGAAGTACAGATGTCCAGCACATGCCATGTGAAGCTCGTGTTCGTGGAGGTCAGTCCGTGATGCTGGTGGGGCGCAGGTGGCCGTGGGTTTTCCATCCCCTTTCCCTGCACAATTGCGACATCAACTTTGTGATTTCAGTCTAACGGATGCATGAAATATAGCCCAGCCCCGTTGTGGATTATTTCGTGAAGCTGGTTTACAGCCTTGCTTTGAGCCGGCTCCTTCATCCTGCACGTGATGCTGGCCGGCACGCCAGCTCTGGGGTGGAGGAGATGTTTCCTCCTCAAGCTGGGATAGCTGCTAGCACACAGGATGGGTTTTGGTTGAATTTAGCGGGGCAAAAAAAAAAACAGGTGAACTGGTTTCTTTAGCAGTTGAGGCTGATGCTCGGTTGCTACTGGGCATTTGGTCCTGGGCTGGGCACCGAGGTGGCTGGTGAGCACGTGCAGGTGGGGAAGAGCAGGAGGATGATGCAGAAGGACATCTGGGGGGCAGCTCCTTATGGCTGGGCTATTTCCACCACATAATTAAGTATTTTTCCACAAACTCCGTGCCCCTAGTTGCTGGTTATTATGATTTTTTTTTTTTTTAAATTCCTACCAGCCTGTGGCAAAACAGGTTGGGTGAAACGCGGCCACTGCCTTCGTCACGAGCTCCTGCGCCAGGGGTTGTGTGTGTGCGCCGAAACCGCTCCCCCATCTCCCAGCGAGGAAAATGAAAATTAAGGGGTTTTCTGCCCCAAAGTCCTCCCGGGAGGGGTGGTGTTGGAGGAGGCCGGCCTTGAGCTCTGCTGCCCTGGGAATAAACACATCCAAGGACCGCCTGTGGTCCCTGCCCCAGCCCTGGGAATAACGCATCCATCCATCGTGGCCCTGGGTATACATCCATCACTCCATCAGCAATGATCGCGCATGGTCCAGCACCACTTCAACCGGGTGGGGAATTACGAGAGCTATAAAAAATATACCCAGTTGGAATAATAACCTTATTTTAAATGCTGAGTGGTGACAATGAGCTGCTGGGAGACCTCCCAGGTGGTGGGGGTGAAGCCTTGAGCCCCATTTGGGTATCTTTGGATGCTCTGCATCAGCTCAGATGGACCTCGGCAGTGGGAATCTGCTGTAGTGTCCCGCTGAGGATGGGGGTTTACATGGCTGTGGTCCTTCTCTTTGGGTGTTTCGGGAGGCGGAAGAGTGGCACGGAGTGGTGAGGCAGCACCTGGGGAGACCGGGGCTGCCCTGGCATCTCCCTGGGCAGAGGTGTAAGGAGGTGGTGCCGCGGTGCAAGTCAGTTCAAGGCAGAGGCTTTTCTAGGGTTGATCCTGATGCCGTTCAGGACTTCACTTGGATCCGCTGCTTGGAAGAACTGGTACCACCAGCCTAAGCTCCTCGAGGGAGGTCATCCTCCCCTTCTATCTGCCCTGGTGAGGGCACATCTGGAGCACTGTGTCCAGTTCTGGGCTCCCCAGTTCAAGAAGGACGAGGAACTGCTGGAGAGGGGACAGCAAAGGGCTACCAAGATGTTGAGGGGATGGAACACCTCTCTTATGAAGAAAGGCTGAGGGATTTGGATCTCTTCAGTCTGGAAAAAAGACGACTGAGGGGGGATTTTGTCAATGCTTATAAATATTTAAAGGATGGGTGTCAGAAGAATGGGGCCAGGCTCTTTTCAGTGGTGCCCAGCAACAGGACAAGAGGTGATGGGCGCAAACTTGAGCATAGGAAGTTCCATCTCAACATGAGGAGGAACTTCTTTCCTTTGAGGGTGGCAGAGCCCTGGCACAGGCTGCCCAGAGAGGTGGTGGAGTCTCCATCTCTGGAGACATTCCAAACCCGCCTGGACACGTTCCTGTGCCACCTGCTCTGTGTGACCCTGCTCTGGCAGGGGGTTGGACTGGATGATCTCCAGAGGCCCCTTCCAGCCCCTACCGTTCTGTGATTCTGTGAAAATGCCCCATGTCCCCCAGGCTGCTGGGCTTCGGTGATGGGCTGAGCTGAGCCAAATGAACCCCAGAAGGAGGGTGGCTTCTCCATGGTCCAGCCTGAAGTGTCCATGGGCACTGATGGTTCCCAGGCTGGAGAAGGACATTGGTTGTAGCAATGCGTTGGCTTGCACCTGAGCGGTGGCATCTTGGGATAAGGCAGGTGAAGGTGCTACCCTTTCTGTTTTGGGGCTGGAAGGTGGTGGAAGTAACCAGGCAGCATGTCCAGCGCTCTCCGCCAGTGGGGAGAGGCCAGTCCTGGGCTTCGGTTGGGCTTTCAGAGCAGAGAAGGGCTTTTCCCTGGAAAGCTTTCATGGTTTGAGACTTGTTGGCACTTGGGCTGGGGTTTGCTTGGGCAAACCGGCCTCGCAGCATGCCGCTGGTCGGCTCGGGAGCAGGATACATCTCTCGAAGCAGCCAGGAGTGGTCCCCCTGGGAGCTGAGCATCCTCCTGGGATTTGACCCAGGTACCTTAAAATAGGCTCTCTGGGAGATGTTGGTGGGGTTTAAAATTAAACATGTCCCGTTTTCTGGAGTGGTCTCTGAAGAGGTTCCTGCCTATGGATTTTGTTTTGCTCTCACAGCTCACATCTCAAGGAACATCCTTCCCCTGCCGTCCCTTTCTCGCTTGGAGCCTGTGTTTTATCTGCTGCATGTGGGGCGGACGCTCCAGATTGCTGCACATATTCGCCAGGATCCAGGTGTTGCTCATGCTGCACCCCAAATTCATGTTTCACAAGGCAGATGGTTGTCCATCACGAGGTTCTGGTTGTCCTGTGCAGGAGCAGGACAGGCAGAGTGTGCTGCTGCTGTAGGGACAGAAGGATCATGTCTGGAGCACGCCAACCTCCAGCGCTGCCGTGCACAGCTCTCCCCAGCCCTGGATGCTTTGTGTCTGCATGGACCAGCTTTTCCTCCGCTTCTCGCTGTGCCCCACATTTCCTCCCTGCCCCCAGTGTCTGGCCCCAAACTACCTTAGAAGCTCTTTATTGGCCAAAATTGTTTGTGGGCTGCAGAGGTTCAGGGTGTGCATGTGCGACGAGCAGCTTGGGCCAAAGTTTGAAGGTCTCGTTTTCCAGCTGTTGAAGACCTCTGGTGGAATCAGGGTGTTGGGTGTTGATGGCTTGTAGGTGAGCAGAGCTTCTCCTGCCTCCTCCTGCCGAGCTTGTCCTGCAGGATTTGTCCCAAAGCCCCTGCGTGTTGCCGGCTGCCTGCTGGGGCTGCTGCTGGCTGCTTGCACGTCCCCATGTAGCGTTCAGGCTGGTGGCATCAGTCCTTCCAAGCATCCTCCTTGAGCTCATCCCAAGGAAGGGCAAAGCTTTGCAAAACCACCTTCCTGCTGCTGATTGACTCCCAAAACCCGGCTGTGTGCATGGGGTGGCTCAGTTGGAAAACTTATTTCTGATGCTGGGAGAGGTGGTCCTGCTCCACTCTGATCAGAGCATCAGAGCTGGACCAGGTGATAACACAGGACGCTGCTTTGGTCAGAGCTGATTGACTACAAGCGGGATGATGAACGCTGGTCTGGGTGAACAGGGGATGAGTTCATGGCTTGGCTGGATCCTCCATGGACTTGAGTGTCTCAAAGCTCCCTGCTGCCCAAGCGTGTCTTCTTGCAGCCAGGCTGGGGAGGTGTTGGGTGGTCGTTACCTCTTGGGAAGCCTTTGCAATGCTTCCTGTGCATCCGTGCCCCGAGCCTGCACCGCGGTGAGGTTGGGAGTGCCACCATTTGAGGTTGGGAGTGCAGCCACAGCCAGGTTGGGAGTGCTGTCATGTGAGCTTGTGCAACCAGACAAGATTGGGTGTGTTGGCCATCTCCAAGGGCAGGCCTCTGAGGATGTGTATTTAGGTTTCCCCATGGAAAGCAGCCCCACGTTGCTGGGAAGTGGTGGACATCAGCAGGACACACCTTTGGAGAGCTGTGGTGGGTCTGGGGGCATCCCCCTGTCCCCCCACAGCTGGCCAGCCTGGGGCAGTGTGGTCAGGGGTGTGCGTGCGTGCATCTCGGCCGTGCCTGTGCAGCCGTGACTCTGCAGAGACTCATTTCAGGAGGTTTCCTTGGAAACCCGGCAGCCAGCATGAGGAGGGAGCGTTCCCGAGACAGCTTCGACCCCGGTGGGAGGTGACGGGGGCAAGGCTGGGAGGAATGGCTTTCTGCGGGGCTGACCTGCTCTGGGTCAGCGTGGGGAAGTGGGATGCTTTGGCAAGCTCTCACCATCTGCCCTCTGATTCCTGGAAGGCCTTTGTGCCCGCAGACCCTAACCCACGGCTTTGTCTTTGCAGGAGCAGGAAGATCCAGATCCGAAACATCCCACCCCACCTGCAGTGGGAGGTAAGAAGTGGACAATCCTAAAATTAATCTCCTCCTCCTCCTTCATCAGTCATGCAAAGCAGCACGAGCTGTGCTGCTGGAGCTCATGGTCTCCATATGGGCCACCCTTTACCTTCCCAGTAACCCCAGGAGGGAGGTAGAGCGTGAACTGGGCTCCATCTCCTGCCTGCTTGTAGGTCCAGAGCCGTGGGCAGCTTTGAGCAGTAGGGCATCATTGGGATAATGGGATGCAGGTGGGTGAAGGCATTTAAGCAGTTGGGTGACGCTGGCTCTTTGGAGGGTGTCTGTGGATGAAGAAGGCTCTTCCCCTGCCTGGCTGACAGCATCGCCTGCCTCACTCACCTTCCCTCTTTGCTGCTCTGTCCCCAGGTGCTGGATGGCCTGTTAGCTCAGTATGGGACAGTGGAGAACGTAGAGCAAGGTAAGATGGTGCTGCTCCCCATCTCCGCCAACACCAGAGAAAACCCAGTGGGGTGAAACCTAGTTTTCGCAGTCATTGGTACTGGGCTAAAGTGGTTTTTCCTGGGGACACAAGCCCTGCTGGCAGAGGTGGGACCACCCATGCGGTGGTGGGATGGCATGGGCCATTAGTCCTCCATCCCTAGGGCTTCTCTTGGTCTCTGGCAAATTAAAAAAACAATTGTCCCTGCAAGCAAAAACAAGCCAAGTGTTGTTTGGGGTCTGCTGGTGGATTGGTGATGTCCGACCACGCATCCTCCTTGGTGGGGGTGGCAGGATCCGGCCTTGGCACCTTTTGGTCCTTTGCCAGCCCAGCTCCATCATTGTGCTGGGGGAAGATCCAGCGGTGCACAAGCCCGCACTCTGCGCAGTGGCTGCGGCTGTACCCCACGGGACAGGCATTACCCTCCCACTGTCCCACCCGTATCCCTGCTCCAGGGCATACTGGGGGGGCTGGGAGCAGCAGCGACATCTCCCCCCCTCCTCTAACGCTCCTTCTCTTGCTTTTCCCCCAGTCAACACAGACACAGAAACAGCCGTTGTCAACGTAACGTATGCAAGTAAAGAAGAAGCAAAAGTGTAAGTGGGTTTTATTTCATTTTGTCCATATTTTCACACCACCTGAACTTTTTCCGAGGAATCCAGGTATTTTCCGCCGGGCATTTTTCCAGGCTGCTTCTTGTCTTCTTCCTGAGCCTCCTTGGGTTGTTTCTAAGCTCTTAGAGTGTAACCTTCAAGTGCCTTAAGGGCTGTTTGTGTATGCTCTTGAGATACAGCAGGCAGATGTTGGTTTTATTTTGAGCTGTGTCACCTCCCGTGTCTTCTGCCAGCAGCCAGCTCCACCTTCTCCTCTTCAGCCCACCGCTGGGTGGTCTCCTGCCTTCTCCCCTCGCATGGGAGATATGGTTTCTCGTGGTGTGCCTTCATACATGCACAGGCACCACTGGACCAGCTTGGGTCTGTCAGCCATGTAACCAATCCCCTCTTCTTCTGTGCCTTCTCCTCTTGTCTCCAAGGGGCTCCCAGATGTGGCATGTTGCAGTTCCCTTTGGACACTGTCCTTCCTACAAGGTCTCCTGCTGAGTCGCAGTGGGCTTGTCTTCCGGGAGGAAAGCGCTCTAGAAAGCTGATGGTCAGGTCAGATAAGCAGTTCCTCAAGGAGTCGTCTTCCCAGGTTGGAAGTCCAGATCTAAACTGGGAATGCACTGGATTAATCACCAGTCCAACCACCCAGCCAGAGCTGCTGAAGAGGTGGAATATGGTGAAGGAGGTGGGAGAGATGGTGAAGAAACACTTTGATGATGGGAGATGTAAGTACTCCCCATCATTTGGGGAAAGTTCAAGTTGGAGACAAAAATATTCTAGACTGTCACCTCCTGCTTCCTGGAGCCCAGAGAAACTGGCTGATGGACTTCTAAAAGGCTTTTGAAAAGTTGTTCTACCATGGACAAGAGAGAGGGCCTCTTGGATGAGTGAATAACTGGTCAGAGGGGATGAGAGTGGGGCGAGGGGTCCGTGGCCAGGTCCTGCAGGGGAGGGAGAGCAGCAGAGGGTCAATCACCTGCACGTTGGCAGAAATGCCACCCATCAAGACCAACTTTTAAAGGCTGGAAGAACCTGTTGAGGCTGTGCATCAGTGCAGTAGGGCGGTATGAAGACGTGCTTAAAGATTTCTCGTAGCCAGCAGAGGGAAAAAAAAACCCAAACAAATTAGAGGTTAATTAAGGAATACAGGGACTATTTCAAGCTAAATGCTTTGTTACAGGTAGAGACTTCAGCCCCATGCTAGAGACCAGCCTTAAGTTAGCTACGAGTAAGCAGTGAGCACATCTCAGACTTAGTGGCCAGGGTTTTTTTTCATTGACCAACAGCCAGGCAGACCCCATGCAAGGAAGAGCCGTTCCCAGGGTCCGTTTGCTGATGGACATTCCAGCAACTTCCTATCATCTGAGTTGACCACCACAAGGTTGGACTTGTGAGGGCAGCGATGGGGAGAATAATCTGCTAGTTCGGGAGGCCGGAGAACAGCCCACCTTGCTCCAGTTGGGGTGGCCATGCCGGGCGTGTTGTCCAGCCTCCGCTGGCCAGAGGAAGGTGCTTGCCAGAAGGTGAAGGGAAGGTGCTGTGGACCACAGATGAACAAGGCGTGAGCTGCCATGTCTTGGGATGCCTGGCAGGAAAGGAAGATGAAGAGTCTCACCAACACAGCAGTGCTTGATGCTTTGGGGTAAGAGTCTTCAGGATTAGCAAAGACGCTGTGATTGGTCGCATCCAGCCAGACTGATGCCAGTTTTTGGTGGTGCTCAGCAACTCAATGCAGAAGTGAGTGATGGAACGAAAGGCCAGGATGGTTTGTGGGTACGTGTGTTTGGCTTAGAGCAGGTTGTGATAGGAACAGGTGAAGTGAAGACCTTGGCAGAGAAGTCAGGCTGAGAGGCACTGTGCTGATTGTGCTGATTTTGGAAAGGGATGGCGAAGCTGCAGAAGTCATTGTTGGATGTGATGTTCAGCCTGGCAAGGCCTGCCTATAAATAGCCAAAGTGAGATGTGGTAGGAAGAGGACAGAAGTATGGCTGAAGCCATCACTGCTCACAGAAGTCATCGCAGACTCCGGTATGGCTGAGCATCACCTCACCTAGGAGGGACTTGTGGGGATGAAGAGTCCAGGTGGTGTACCCCCAAGCTGGAAGGGGAGTTGGGGCTCCCAATAGAGGGGCACCACATGCCGTGTCCTTCTCCTTGGAGTGACAGCTCTTGCTCAGAGTCCCTCCGTCACCTTTTCCATATCCAAAAAGCCTACGAGAGCATTCCCACGCTGTGTGATAGGTTCTGGCCAGCACTTTCCCTGGGTGAAGTGTCAGATCACCAGGCTGGCATCCCACCTCTGCTGGGGGGACAAGCCGTGTGCCAGTCCTGGCATCACCCATGTGGGAGGGGACCACGCTAATGGGCTTGTTCTGCACGGGGAAAGTGGGGGTCTCTGGTTTTCCATGGCCACCTCCTCCAGACTAGGGAGGGATGAAGATGCAGGGTTGGGGAGGGACCGTGGTCTACAAGGACAAGTTCTGGAGATGTCCCCATCCCTGGACCATCCCCTTACCACCCGCCGCCTCTCCCTGCGTTGCAGAGCAATTGAGAAGCTGAGCGGCCACCAGTTTGAGAACTATTCCTTCAAGATTTCCTACATCCCGGATGAAGAGGTGAGCTCCCCTCCGCCCCCCCAGCGATCCCGCCGTGGGGGCCACTCTTCCAGGGAGCGGGGCTCCTCCCCGGGGGGCTCCTCGCAGCCCAAACAGCTCGATTTCCCACTGCGGATGCTGGTGCCCACGCAGTTTGTTGGTGCGATCATAGGAAAGGAGGGCTTGACCATAAAGAACCTTACTAAGCAAACCCAGTCCAAGTAAGTACCTCGAATGGTTTTGTTTCCTTCCGTAGGGTGCTGTAGGTCCCCGGCGTGGGTCCTCCATGCACTCGGGGCTTTTGAGCGCCGGCCAGTGCTGTTTTCTTGGGGTGCAGCCTTCATGGGATGGTGGCAAAGCCCATGTCCTAAACCATTCCTGCTGGTCAGGGTGGTCTGGGTGCGGCAAGAGGGGGATGCACACTCAAAAGGGTCAGGAATGGGTTTCTAAAGCCTAACGGTGAGAATGGTTGGGGGTGAGGCTTTAGGGAAAAAATGGCAAGTTTGGGGCTAAAATGCTGAAGGGGGATCCCAGGTACAGTGGTCGGTGCCCATGCGGTCTTTGCCCTCAGGATTTGCTCATCCTGCGGTGCCCCGTACGGGCCAGAGCTGTTGTAGGGGGAAAGGGGGGACTGTGGGAGCACTGCCTTCAGAAGGACTGGCTTTTCATAACTGTTCAAAGCCTTTCTTTGCAATCTAACATTTTTATTTTTGAAGAAAGGAAAAAAAGAAAAAGGAAGGGGGAGGGGACTGTCTTGCCAAAGTTTTCCATGTTTCTCTTGTCAATGTTCACATTGATTTCACCTCTGATTTTCTGCATGGTTTTCCTGCATGGTTTGTTCCTGCCCAGATTTGTTTGTGTTTAACCCAAAGCTGTCTTCTCCCATGCTCATCATCCTGAACCCGGTGGTCCCACAGGACGTAGGACTCCTGTACCAGAACATCCTCCAGGGCGTCCTAGTTCTCAGAGAAGCTTTTAGAGGCAAATTATTTGGTAATAGCGCATCTGCTTGAGCAGGAGGTAGGAAGACGTGCTGCTCTGCAGCCGAGCGAGCTGAACCCCAGCACTGGGTTTGCAGGAAAAGGTTTGTACGGAAAGGGGGCAGACCTGTAGGAAGAGGCGCTCCTTGAGCCCAGCTAGCCCTAGAGGGTGGCCACCTAGTAGCCATGAGCTGGTCCTGGTTGGCAGCAAGCCCTTCTTCTCCAGGTGAGTCCCCTGGTGTGATGAGCAGCAGGTATAGCCATGTCCTTGCCGCTCAAGACTGGAAGGTTGCCCTTTGCAAGTCCTGTGCCTGGTGAGGAAGCTGAGGGGCACTGGCTGTCAGTTTCTCCTGGCAAACACTGCTGCCTGGGGCAGTTTCTGCTGCCGAGCTGTCCCTCCTCATGGGTTGGCTCCCCATGCCTGCCCCAAAAACCTGGTGCCGTGGAGGAAGGCCATGCTCCACGCTTTCACCTCTCCTGACCTGCCATGTGCCATGGTGGGCCACCACCTCAACTCCAGATTTGGGCAAGGGGGGGCCTCATGTGTCCAGCCCAGGCAGTTGCAAGAGACTGTTCGGGGTGTCAGCCCACAGCTCTGTGCCTGCCCAGGTCACCCTCACCCACTGGTGTGCTGATCCTGGTGACAAGGGTGCTGGTGACATCCTGTTGCCTGGCCCCTGCTCCTACGCAGAACAACGTTGGGTCCTGGATTCCTCTGGTCACGTAGGACTTCACCCCTGTCTCCACATGCAGTGATGGCTGGAGATGCTCTTGAGCTCGGGACAAAACTGTCCCCACGTTGAGCCGTCTTCTTCCTTGGCTGAGAGGGAGCCCAGACCAAGAGCCCACCCCACCAGAGGACTTTCCATGATGATTGCAGCTCTTGTAGTTTGATGAGGAGAGAGCACCATCGCTACCAAGCATCCATGCAGCCAGGATAACCCTACGTGCACATTGTATCGTCCACCTGGAGAGGGCTGTCCCTCATGGCCACCACTCTCTGAAGCCTTCCCAACCCCTGTAAGATGCCTGAAGTCCCAGGCAGCCAGGGTGAAGGTGTTGAGGGTCCTTTTCTGCATCCTCCGTTGGACTGGAGCTGTGCAGCAGCAGCACTGGGACGTGCTGGAAAGTCCAGAGCCCTCCTCCACCCTCCAGCTCTTCAGGACAGGACTTGCCTGAATGCAGCAGCCCCTTCCTGGCACCCCATCTTCTCTCTGCAAATTGAGATCCTTCCTGCGCATCCAGGTTTGGGATGGGTTGGAGGTCAGCCAGAAACCTGGCCCGTGTCCCTCTCCTTGGCTTGTCCAGGGCACTTGTCACTTGGGTGCGTCCGTCCAGCCTGTCTGTGTCTCTTGGCCCCTCTTTGGTACAAAGGTGCAGCTCTGTGCCCCGTCTCTACCTCAACTGCTCATGGGTTCAAGAAGCTGCCAAATCCACCCCATCCATGGGGTTTGGCATGGCCATGGATTCCCCATCGGTTCAACCAGCATCAACCCAGCGTGATGTTGTGGCACCAGTCTGGAGCATGTGCCTGTCATTGCCTCTTGTGGCACATCGTGATGTGTTTGCCATCTCCCCAGTGGAGGGTGTGACAGTGGGTGTCCCTGTGGCTGCTGGGCACTGCCTTTGAAGGAGCACGTCCTCCACGTCAACCTGCTGGAGCTTCACAGCTGGGAGCGCCTTAGAGGGTATCACATGCGAGTGACAGCACGCAACTGGGTCACTGTGTGCTGTAGATCCAGTGCTCTTGTCTCTAGCACCTCTTTGCCCAATCCAGGCAGGACCAGTCTGCTGCTTGAGCTGCTCTGACTGAAGCTGTAGGAGATTTGGAAAGATGTAGCCTGCAAAGGGGATCAGACTCTTGTCTTCATTCCCTCTTCAACCCTGGGTTCCCTTTCGAGGCTGGTGGTGTCGGGCTCTTCCCTTATCTCAGGGAAGGTTCACACAGCTGCTCCCCCTCTACCTGTAGATGAAATGTCCTTATTCCTACACACTGGTTCATGAGCTCCTGGAAGAGTTGACCTGTGCAAACCCACCGTGACCCTGCAGCATCCAAATGTGGTGCTGGCTACAGGTGACTGCACCACAACCCTTGGCTGTGCCTGCACAGCAGCATCCATGAATGATCCTGGTCAGGATGGGGACCTCTTTCAACAACATAGACGTGGCTGGAGGGCAGTGTGTTGGAGCTGAGCGCTGGTGGCATTCACTGAGTGGCTGAGCGCTCACTACAGCACCTTCCTCAGAAGATCTGACTCAGCCCAGCTCTGGCTGCACCAGTGACAGGGACCCCGAGGTGGTGGCCAATGGCAGGATGGCTGCATGGCATCATCCTCCGGTGGGAGGAGCGTACAGACACAGGAGAAGATGGAAAGGTTGATGTTCTTGAAGACGCATGGTTGACACGGGAGTCTCCTACCCTGCTTTCCTCTCTCCCTCACTCTCAGGGCCTTTGCCAGGTACGGTTGAGTGGTGAGGAGCGAGCTGGAGGCATGTGCCTCCTCCCCGCCATGAGCTGAGGGGAGGACCAGAGGGGCTAGAGCACGGTCCCTGCCGGTGCGCAAGGGAGAGCTTTCTGGTCTCCTGTGGAAGGGCGTGAGTACAAGCGCTGTTGTTGGCTCATGCCTCCATGCTGTGACAACGCTGCCTACGGGTAAGTTGTCTCTCTGTCCTGAAGGACACGCAATGGTTGTGGCAGCTGCTGGTCACTAGACAGCCTAGGGTGTTGTGCAGAGAGAGGCTGAGGTTGGAAAGGACCTCTGGAGACCTCTAATCTGGTCTCCTGCTCCAAGCCGGACTGGTGTCAAAGACGATAGACCAGGTTGCTCAGGGCTTTGCCCACTTGAGGAGTTGTTCTCCCCCCTCTTGATGGCATTGTTTGATGTTGACTGACATCCCTCAGCTCCTAGGCAGACCTCAGGTTATGAAGGTGAACGTAGCTCAAATCTGATCTAAACCAACCGAAGTGAAATGCTGCCTGGGCTTACATGAGACCAGGTGATGGTAGATGTACATCAGTGAGACCCAGGTTCACCCCAAAGCTTGAGCAGGTGTTGAAATGAGCTTTTCTGTGAATAGCGAGCTCAGCTCCTGAGCTCTTGAAAGCCTTTGTGTGACACCAGACGCATCTCAGGGGGCTTCTCTCTGCTGGTTGTTTCACTGTAGGGTTGACATCCATCGGAAGGAGAACGCTGGCGCCGCCGAAAAGCCCATCACCATCCATGCCACGCCAGAGGGGTGCTCCGAGGCGTGTCGCATGATCCTTGATATCATGCAGAAGGAGGCTGATGAAACTAAATCGTAAGTGTCCTTGGCTCAGCAAAACAGGCAGGTTTGGAGAAAGGGAGGCAAGCTCAGCCATCAGTGGAGTTTTTCTCCACTTCTGTCACCTCCCACCCCCTGACAGAACTGCTGGCATTTGAAGTTTCAGGACAGAGTCATGGGTCAGTTAATAACTTACCACTTAATAACTTCTCCATGATGTGGTTGACAGTGTTGTAGAGACCAGAAGCTCAGGTGGGTACAAAGAGCACGTAGGCAAACTTGGAGAACAAAACCTCATGAAATATAGATGTGTCGTTGGGCTTGGGAAGTTCCTGACTTCCCGTTCCCCAGAAGCTGAGGAGATACAGTGGTGGGAAATGGTGGTGGTTCTTCTGCTCTTTCCACCACACTGTTAGTGCCTGTTGCTGAAAATCGGTTTCCTGGCCAGATGGACCATTAGATCTTATTTTTTTTAATCCATTTCAGAACAGAAGAGATTCCCTTGAAAATCCTAGCACACAACAGTCTGGTGGGGAGGTTGATTGGCAAGGAGGGCCGCAACCTCAAGAAGATTGAGCAGGACACGGGCACGAAGATCACCATCTCCCCGTAAGTCCTGGTGAACGCCAAGCCATCCCCCTCCATCCAACACGGTACGGGCAGCACTGGAGCCAGAAAACAGAGCAGTTGCGTCCTCCTATACATGGTCCCCATCCTGGGTGGATGTTCTCCATCCCAGGTGGATGCTGGCATTGGGCAGGGAGAGGGCCCATGGTTCTACATGGTCTCGGGGAGGAACCCTCATCTGAGTTTTCCTTTTTTTTTTTTGACTTGGAAGAAAACGTAACTGTGTCTCTGGTTTTATCCGTGGGCTAGTTTGCAGGATTTAACCATTTATAACCCCGAGCGGACCATCACAGTGAAGGGCAGCACGGAGGCGTGCTCCAACGCCGAAGTGGAGATCATGAAGAAGTTGCGAGAGGCCTACGAGAACGATGTGGTGGCCGTCAATGTAAGCTCCCAGCCCTCCCGCCTGGGACACCCCTGCTTCAAAGCCACTGCTGAGATGGCCAGAAGACAACTGGGGCGGGGGGGGGGGGGGTGTTGATCTGTTACAGCAAGGGTTGGCCCTCACCCATCATGTCCACGCTATGTGGTGAGAACTCCAGAAACCCAACTCTGTCTTTTACATGTTTCTCCATGTCTTTGCCTTTCCAGCAACAAGCCAACCTGATCCCTGGACTGAACCTCAGTGCTTTGGGCATCTTCTCGACGGGACTGTCTATGCTCCCATCCACTCCAGGGGCCAGAGGGGCTGCAGCAGCCACCCCGTACCACCCATTTGCAGTAAGTGCATGAGATTTTGAGGTGCGGGGGGTGTGTTCTTGAGGGCAGAGTGGTCTCTAGACTCTCCTGCTGTAGGTCTTGGGTTTGGGTGGACACCATAGCTATAGGAGCCATCTCATGGGGAGCCTTGAACAAGAACTCTGAGTCTTGGCCATTTGGGGAAGATGCTCATCACAGCAGTGAAGTGGAGAAGACAGTGAATGACTGTGGCTTGTCCCTCCTTGGATTTAGCTCCCTCGGAAGATCAGCTGCATCCCCATGTTGTGCTGAGCTTGGTTTCACCTGTGCTTAGGGACTAGCTGTGTCCCAAGGATGCTGCTCTCTGCAGGTGGCTTTGGACAGTCTGTGCCAATGCCAGCATGGAAAAAACATGTAGATGGTCTTCAGTCCTGAGCCCAAACCCACCACTGGGTTGTGGTGGTGTGGACTCGGTTGTGCCCTGTGGGTCAGGTCCCGGTGGCCACATGATCGCATCGCTGCAGGGCGTGGGGAGCATGGTGTGAAAGGGGACGAGCTGCACGCCCTGTGCAGCCATCAGCCTTGGTCCCTGCCCTGGCACCTGAAGGCTTGTGCCTGCTGGGAGCTGATCCTCACCTGGTTCCGCAGGTGAGGGGTTTCCTCTTTCTCGGGGTGCTGGGGCTGCTGTGACCTGGGGCAAAGCAAGCCTGGGAAGCTGCTTCAAAGACCACTGAGGTTGCGCACAGACAGGGACAGTCCAGCACTGGGAAGACACATAGGCCAGAGTGCCAATGGAAAAGATCCATCCCCAACCCGCTAGCACCTGCAGAGCACCCTTGGGATGGCGGGGCCCTGTGGTCTCTCTCCGTTAGTCTCTAAATACGTCTGCTGCGATGCTTTGGCCGCTCGGCGATGGGCGCGCGGGTTGATTTACTTGTGCTGTTTTCTTTTTCTGGCGACGCCAGCAGCAGAGCGGTCGGAGGAGAACGGTGAGTGCCAGGCTGGCGCTGCAGGGGTGGGGGGTGGATGAGCGTGGTGGGTGCAGTGGCCCCCAGAGGGCACCGAGAGGGTCGGTCTGTCTGTCTGTGCACCGCCGAGGGGAGGATGAGCTGTCTGCCTCGGCCGCCCGAGCAAGCGCAGCCCTGGGGAAGCGTCTGCTTGAGATTTTGTTGGTGTGATGGAGAGGAGCTGGGCAAACCAAAAGGAGCAGCATTTGAGGTGGGCTCCTTCACACCAAAGCTTTGTGGGGCCTTTTTCAAGCCACCCCGGTGAGGCCAAGAGCAGCGATCGCCTCTGCCATCATTTTTTTATGGCAAAACAAGAAGCAGGCAAAAAAAAAAAAAAAAAAAAGAACTAATAGGAAACCAGCTTGGCTCTGTGGCAGCTTCTTCCCCCCAAATACTTTGTTTCATGCCTCAGAGTGGTCATTTCTGACCATGTCCTCAGCAGGACCTGGGGCCGGTGGCTGTAGCTTCCACTCTGGAGCTCGGAGACCTGGCAAGGATGGAGGATGAGGAAGGAGCCTCATGGTGAACTGGGGGAACTGGGGAGGGGCAGTGCCCACCCCAGCCGCAAGGACTGGCTGGGCAGGAGAGGACACATTGGTGTAGGAGACATGGAGCAACCCACGGCCAGAAGCAGAGGGTGGATACAGGGAGCATTTTGTGCTTCTCCTTGGTGTGAGGAGGAGCACAAAAGCTCGATGCAGAAGGTTCAAAGAGAGGGCTGGGAGCCAGAGTGGCACCTGCCGTGGGCAGGGGAGCTGGGTCTGCTCCTCCTCCACCTGAGAAATGGTGGTTTGCAGGTAGCATCCGGTTGCACTTGTTGGAATCCAGAGCAAGAGAGAGTTGTGTCTACTGCCAAGAGAAGTGTCCGATGTATTTGGGGCATCGAAGAGTTGAAGAGGGGTTGGGTTGGGGTGCTGGCATGCACCCCTTGCTTTTGGCTGCTTTCACCCAGTCCCCAGCCCAGGTCCTGGGGGAACTTCTTCTTCAGACTTGGCTTTTTCTTCGCTTGGAACTAGAGAAGGGAACTGGTGATGGAGATCGGAGCTAAACCAGACGTTTTGCTCAGTTCCCACCAAACCCCCACCTTCTCCGCAGGGGACCGCTGGTGGTTACAGCGTGGTTTTGGCTTTCCAGGGTTGCGGCTGCTCTGAAAGGACGTAGGGGCCGGTTTTCCGCTGTCAGGATACAGATGTAAAATGCCAGTGGGGAGGGACTGGGAGCAGCTGGGAGCCCCCATCCACCTCCCAATCCCGTTGTGCTGTGCTGCAGGCGCAGTATCGGGGCTGCAGCTCACCCCGGAGCACCCTCAGGTGCCACTGTGCTCTCTGGAGGGGAGGTGTCAGGGGCTGGAGGGTTGTCCCCGTGTCCCTGCCAGGCTCACGCTGGTGGCACACTGCTCCGCCTTGGGCTGGGGGTGGCTGGGAAGGGGCTGGCACGTTGGGGCTGGCACTGACCCTCCTTTTCTCTCCCACCACAGAGCTCCTCGGCGTATCTCTCGGGTCTGTACGGAGCGCCCCCTGCCGGCGCCTTCCCCCATCAGCACCCTGTAAGTGCCTGGTACCTCTCTCCACAAGATCTTCATTTGGGCACTTCGGAGGGTGGACACGGGGCCGGGGCGGGCGGCCGCTGCCCTGGGATGCTGGTGAGGGGACAGCCACCCTCCTTGTCCCTTGTCCGGCTGGTCCCCTGACCCTCTCGCTCTTCCCTGCCCTTGCAGCTGCCGGAGCAGGAGGTTGTGAACCTGTTCATCCCGACGCAGGCCGTGGGGGCCATCATCGGGAAGAAGGGGCAGCACATCAAGCAGCTGGCGCGGTTTGCGGGTGCCTCCATCAAGGTGACCAGGGCGCTGCGGGGCCAGTCCTGCGCTTTGTGCCTCGGTTTCCCCTTCCTACTGCGGAGGGCAGCCAGCGGGGTTCCTCAGGGAGGGGTTTTGCTCCCCAAATTAGTAGAAGGCCAGTCCTGCAACACCCTGGTTATCACCCCTGCATGCATCGGGGGATGCCCTTGCATGGGGGGATGTCCCACTTAGGGGACGTCTTGCCAAAGCAGGGGTGGAATTAATGCTCCTTCTCCCCCATCCCTCCGCAGATCGCCCCGGCAGAAGGTCCCGACGCCAGCGAGCGGATGGTCATCATAACAGGGCCGCCCGAGGCTCAGTTCAAGGTGCGCTGGGTATGGGGTGGGGGCTGTGGTTGGGGGGTGGGCGATGCCAAGGGACAAGTCGAGAGCGTCCCTTTAGTCGCCGCTGCGCTGCCAGCCTGGGTTTGGCTCCAAGTGCCAAGGCAGCCCTTTGCTCAGTGGTACCATGGCTTTGACGCTGCCGGCCATCGGCACATCATCACCCTCGGGGCTGGGGCGGGGCGACACTGCCAGGATGGCTGCCCGCCACTTCCCTTCTGTCTCCTCCCCAGGCCCAGGGGCGAATATTTGGGAAGCTGAAAGAGGAAAACTTCTTTAACCCGAAAGAAGAAGTGAAGCTTGAAGCCCACATCAAGGTGCCTTCCTTCGCCGCTGGCCGCGTGATAGGCAAAGGTGGCAAGACGGTAGGTGGGGGGTGTAGGGGTGCCCCCCCCCAGGCCCCGGGGCTGCAGAGCTGGGCATCACCCATCACCCCTGCGCACCCCAGGGGGCAAAGCATGGGGGCTGGGTGGTCGCAGCAATGTCTTGACCCCAACACCCATGTCCCGGTGGTGGTTCTCGTTGGGTGGTGACCGTCCCCGGGGGGGGACAGGGTGTGACGCTCAGCAGCCGGGTGCTGGCTCAGAACCGGGGTGACACCGGCAGCAGAGGATTTTGGCTCTTCCCCAACAAACCCCACCCGGGGGCTCTCTCGTTTGCTGCAGGTGAACGAACTGCAAAACTTAACGAGTGCAGAAGTCATTGTGCCACGAGACCAAACCCCGGACGAGAACGAGGAGGTCATCGTTAAAATCATTGGGCATTTCTTTGCCAGTCAGGTAAGGGTTGGCCGTGGCTTTGCCGACGTTCCCAACTGGTTTCATCCACCAAGGAAAGCCGCTGGGATGATGGGCAGCCCCGAGCCCTGAGCATCCGCTCTCTGATGGTTCCTGTGCCCCCAGGATGCGCTAAGGGTGTTCTGGCAGCTCTCCTGCACTGTGCTCGCACTAAAATTAAAGATTGGCTTGATTTAGCTAAAATACATGTCTTAGAGGCCATGCGCGGTGGCACCTGGGGATGTATCGGCTCCTCCCTGGGCTCAGTGCCAGGAGGGAGCTCCTGGGTACCACAGCCTGGGCTCCTGACTGCTGCAGCGGGCTGGCAGCACCCCAAAACTCAGGCTCCCAAGGAGCGATGGAGGAAGCACAAGTTCAAACCCTGCGCAGAGTTTAACCTTCTTTAGCCCAGCCTTAATTACGCCTGTGCCGAGCCGCGTGCCCATCCCATACTTAAACCTGGGAGGACGATGAGCGGCGAGATGCTCAGTTGCGGCTCCGGTGGGGGGAAAAAATCCTCAGGCTGCCCACCGTGCCCACCCTGACCCCCGTTTTTTCCTTCCACCCCCTGCCCCTTCAAGACTGCACAGCGCAAGATCAGGGAAATCGTACAGCAGGTGAAGCAGCAAGAGCAGAAACACGCTCAGGGAGCCCCAGCCTCGCAGCACAGCAAGTGAGGCTCCCGCCGTGCCGGCCAGCACTGCCCGATGAATGTAACCCCGCCGCCGGACCCCCCCAGCAGGTCAGGGGAGCAAACCAAAGACCCCCCCGAGCCCCCATCCCCGCAGCCGGGATGCTGGGAGGCTGCACAGCCCAGGGGTACGGGGAGGGCTCTCTCCATCCCACAGCCTCCCCCTTACTCCGTCGCCTCCCGACGCTATCCCTTTAGTTGGACTAACATAGGCAGAGAGAGAGAATTTTTGTTGTTTGGGTGTTTTTTTTATTTTTTTTTTTTTTAATTTTCTTTTTAATTTCCTAAAAGCCACCCGTTTCACCCACGCATGGCCAGAGGAGCTCCCCCTGGTGTGGGGGGGGGAGGGGGGGCTGCGGCGCACAGCGCGGCACTCATCAATTTAATTTTTTTGTTTTTTTAGAATTAATATATCGATAACGAAACTAACGCTGATTTTTAAGTTTTGTAAGAACGTTTTGTTTTGTTTTGTTTTTTTTTAATTCTTTTTTAATTTCAGAGGGGTCAGGGGTAGGGAGGGGGACGTTTGTTTTTTAGCAGAAGCCGGCTTTTCTAGACGTTTAAGGAAAGGAGCTAGTCCATTGGTTCTCTAACGCACAGTAGAGCAGAGCTGTAGGGGTGCCAGCAGAGGAAAAGAAAATAATAATTGAAAGAGTGTTAAAAAGCGATTTCTTAAGGGCTTTGAGAAGAGCAGTGCCTGTATGAGCCAACAGAAGGGATACCGTCTCCTACAAGAGGAATCTGTCCTTCACACGCCCTTTTCCTCTTTGCTTCACAGAGTCCAAAAGTGGGGTTTGCATCTGTTCTGTCCCCCCTGTCCCTCCGTCCCCTCTCTCTCCGTCACCACGCCGCACAGCCGCGCTCGGCACCCAAATCCCCGGAAAGCCACGGGCAGCACCAGCCCTGCCCGCTTTGGGCAGGGAAGATCCCTGTTGCAGGGAGAGGAGGGGAAAAGGGCTGGCGTGGGGGGTGGCGAAACAGATTTGCAAGAGGTTGTCGGCCCAGGGCTGGGAAAAAACCAACAAGCACCATTTTTTTAAAAAAAAAAAAAAAAAATTGCAAAAAAACCAACCAACAAACCCCACCTGACACACGCAGACACACACACAAAAAACTACCTCAGGTTTTCGTACCTCAGCACCTTGCGCTTGTGTTTCCCTTCTAGAGATTTTGTATGCCTTGTAAAACTGATAGTTGGAGCATTTTTTTATTTTTTTAATAAAAAACGAGTTGGAAAATGATCTCGACCAAGTGCGAGGCGGGAGAAGGAAACCATCCTACGTGTCCCAGAGCTCTTCCGTAGTCTCCTTCTGCTAGCTGAGAGCCAGTGGCCATTCCTTCGGAGAAAGCTTGAGAAATGTTTAAAAGAAAAAAAAAAAAAGGAAAAAGGAAAAAAAAAGCCCCAAAGATAAAAAAAAAGGTAGAAAGGAGAGAAAAAAAAAAAAAACAACCACCCAAGGAAAGCGGTGAAAGCCGAGGGGCAAGAGGCAAGCCGGGAGGTGCCGGGGTGAGGTGCCGGTGCCAGCGCCGGAGCCGCGGGCTGCGACACCATGTTTTGTCCTCTACTGTGAAGTGTTCTGTGAAAAAAAAACCCAAACACCCGAACAAACAACAAAAAAGAGAAATATATCCAGCTAACAAGAGCCTGAGCTTGCTATCCGTTGCTTTCTTTCAAGGGCCTTGCGGTGGTGACGGCCAAGCTGGGCTCGGGGAGGGGGTTGCCCCATGGCCACCCCATAGCCAGCAGGGCACTGCCAGGGAGACAGGGGCAGATGGGGGGGGGGGGGGTGGGTAGGTTTTTTGGGGGGGTGGGGGAAGTTTTTGCCAGATGTCACTTTACCTGATCGCATGGGGAGGTATAGCTGTCACCAGCAGCAGAAGAGCCCACCTTTAGGGGGGCTGGAAGGGCAACACCCAACTGGGAAAGGACCAAGATGGGGCTGGGGTGTCCCTTCTGGGAGAGGTGGCAGGGCAGGGCTGCGCCCGGGCATCGCGGGGTGAGGGCTGATGGATGCCACCACGAGGGAAACAGAACCGTAAAACGGTTTGGGTTGGAGGGGACCTTAAAGATCATCTTGGAGATCCCCTGGGCAGGGACACCTCCCACCAGACCAGCTTGCTCCAAGCCCCGTCCAACCTGGCCTTGAACACCTCCAGGGATGGGGCAGCCACAGCTTCTCTGGGCAACCTGCGCCAGGGGCTCACCACCCTCCCAGCAGAGTTGCTTCCTAATAGCTCATCTACGTCTCCCCTCTCAGTGTAAAACCATTCCCCCTCGTCCCATGGCTCCCCTCCCTGATCCAGAGTCCCTCCTCAGCTTTCCTGGAGCCCCTTTAGGGACTGGAAGGGGCGCGAAGGTCTCCCCGGAGCCTTCTCTTCTCCAGGCTGAGTCCCCCCAGCTCTCTCAGCCTGTCCTCACAGCAGAGGGGCTCCAGCCCTCCCAGCATCTCCGGGGCCTCCTCTGGTCCCGCTCCAACAGCTCCATGTCCTTCTGCTGTTGGTGGCCCCACAGCTGGATGCAGTGCTCCAGATGCGGGGTCTCACGGGAACACACACCTCCCCCCGCCCCGCCACGGTCCCCAGAGCTGTGCTCTTTCCCTCCCATCCATCGGGCACCAGGGACACAGTGCCACGGAGAGGTGGCCCCTGGGCAGGGAAGGCTCCGGTGCCACCCGCGTAACACCTCAAAGCACCAAACCACGTCACTTGTCATGCCCACGTGTTTTGGAAACAAAATCAATCCCCTCCCTGCCTCCAGCATGAGCAATCCCAAAAAGAGCATCAGTTTTCAGGTTTGCTGTGTCCTTACCCCAGTCCCCCCCCCCACCGCCATCCCCAGCCGAGGATGACTCTGCTCCTCATAGACCCGTGGTCACTGGCCATGTAAGGCCAGGTCTGAGCCAGCCTTGGGGGCTGAGCCCCCTCCACGTCCTTCCGCTGAGCGAGGACCACGTCACAGGGCAGCCGGCAGCGTCACAACTGTGCGAAGCCCCAGGATGAGTGTCCCCCCCCGACACCGAGGGCAGCAGGGCATTACTCACACCGCACACGCCCTCGCCCCTCAGCACGGGAAAGAGCAAGCTCGTCACCTCCAAAAGGCCATTTCCTAGCGAGAAGCGAGGCCCAGCTCCCACACAAGTGCTCATGCCGAGCACAGTGTTAACAGGCTGTTTCTCCCCATGGGCTGGGCTCAGAGAACCTCCCTGGGGCACAAGGACACGAGCCCCGGCTGAAGGGCCAGAGCCCAGGAGGTGACCGTGTAGACAGAGGGGACCGTGGCTGCTACGCGTACAATTTCCCCACCACCTCATACACAGAGGCTTTCAGCAGCCACAAGCGCTGCCAAGCCACCAGCAGCAGGTGGCCCCTCACGGGCTTTACTCCACACCACTCCTGGGCCGGTTGCGTAGAGGACGGAGGAGGCACCAGGGAAGGTGTTCGCAGCAGCATCACCCTGCTCCTTCCATCACACCCCCGAGCCCCCTCTGCTTAGCGGGGATGGCCCAGGAGGACCTGGGGAGTGTCCTTACACCACTCGCCCCTCTGCAGGGCTTCTTGTCTTGGTGGTTGCTTTTTTTTGCCCCCAAAGGACCAAATTCTGCTTTTGTAATCAGCAGAGCACAGGCTCAGCCTCACAACTGCAGCCCCCAGAGGGCCAGAACCCAAGGGAAGGGGAAAGGACGCTTCAAGCAGTCAGCTACCAGGTCCTAGCCGTAATAAACAGCTAAAATCTTCCAAGTCCTCAGGGATCCCGGGAAGATGAAGTATCTCATGGAGGGACAAACCACCACAGACTGCCTCTGCAATGGTTCTTCCTTTGGAGAATCTCCTCTGATTTTGGGAGGGATTAAGCTCATCAGTTTGAAAGCAGAGAGCCATGCGGCTGCTGACCCGCACCACGGCCAAACCACCGCATCAGCCGGCCCAGGAGAGCAGACCTTCAGGCGAGGAGCAGCACCGGGAAGGCTGATCCCACCCACAGCGACAGAGGGGAGGGCCCCAAAATCACCATCTTTCCCCCACAGCTGAGGAGAGGAGAGACCGCATCCCCGGGCAGGAATCACCTCACATTACGGTAACTGCCATTACAGAAACACCACCACACGCTTATTTAGACAAGCATTCCAACACGGGGCTTCCAAACCAGCTATTGGGCCATTTTTCCTCTGCGATGGTCAATGAAAGACCTGAAATCCCACTCCAGCTCTGGAGTGTAAGCTAGAGGGCGGAAAAAAAAAATGAAAGAAAGGGGGAAACACCATGTTTAAACTAATCTAGCTGGGTCTGAGCGTAACAGAGCGAGGATCGACACAAGCTCTTCATTTGGCAGACGCCCAGAGGCGGCGCCGCCTGCGGCAGAGCAGCAACAACCTCCTGCTTCGCTATTAGTGGGATTCTCGCTGCTGAACAACGTCCTGGTTGTCCCTTCACCATTTTGGGACAATCGCTTGGAGGTTCTGGTGCTCTGATTCCCACCCTGGCCAGAGTCTTCTTCCTCCCTAGACTGTGAGCGAGCTAAAATCCACATTGATATGTCAACCTCTTTTTCAATGACAAAAAAAGAAGAAAAAAAAAAAGTCACTCTCATTACCAGATCAAGTTTCATTCCAGTAAGGCTCTTTAAATAATTTAAATATTTATTTTAATAAAAAAATAAATACTTATCTTTTCACATTATAAAACTCCCTGGAGAAAGAAAAAAACAAACCAACCCCAGCCACAGGGGGTTCTCTTGCAAATCAAAAGATGGTAAATGCCTTCTTTCGATGGTCATCACAAGTCCAGTTGTAGGAACCAAGTAGATGGTAGATTATTCCAGAAACAGAAGAAAACTCTCTTTGAGGAAACAGTAGTTCAGCACCTTGTTGTTGGGAAGGTAAGTTCAGCTCACACAACTGTTACCACCACCAGATGAGTCCCATTTGTCCATAACGTGACCACGTGTGCTGCGAGGCAAGTTCAGCTCACACAACTGTTACCACCACCAGATGAGTCCCATTTGTCCATACCATGGCCACGTGCGCTGCGAGGTGTGAGCGTCATTCTCTGCCATGGAAGTTCCCAGCACTTGTTCTTAACCCTTCCCTTGGCCAGGTGACACCAACCTTTCTGGCTTGCACTTAAGGCGCATTAAATGATGCGGTAACAAAGAGAGTTACTGTCTCCAAAATAGGGGCAGGCGGGGGGGGAAATAACAATCTTAACCACTACTTGTGAACCTAAAGAGAAAACATTTTTTCTTAACCTAAAGAGAAAAATTTCTAATACCAATAAGGTATTAGAAAACTAACTAACTAAAACAAGAGCCGGTCACCCAAAGGTGATCCCAGGGCTGCTCATGTAGTGCCCGTCTCACAGCAGCCGTTGATGGAGTATTTCCCACACCATCTTCTTGCGGAAGTATGGCATGTGGGTCTGAAAAGAAAAGAAAACTCCATGAAATGCACATCATGGCAGAAAGAGACACTAAATACACATAAACACCCAGTTAATTCTTTAATAGGAGGTTCCTTCTAAGAACTGTCAACACTTGCCCTTCGGGCACAACCTGGCTTTCACCCACACAGCTCCTAAGAGGGTGACATGACACCAAAACCGCATCTCCTTGACTACACAACAGCTTACGAGCACTTTCACAGAAGAGCACTGCCTTGGAAAATAACCAGTGTCTTCACTGGTCAAAGGGTGAGACCCAGTCCTCCGAAAGATCCAAAGGCCAGATCCCACAAACCCACTGGCTGCAGTATCTCGCCCAAGAGGAATCTCACTGGCAGCAGGTAGCGGACGCGAGGCTGGAGAACACAGCTCTGCCCTGCGGAGGCCGCTTGGAAGTTCCAACCCAGCAACTATGTCCCAAAAATGGAGAGAGGTACAAAACCTCAGCCGCTGCGCCAGACGCAATTAACAGCTGCTGCGTCACTTCCCTGGCTCTTGTCTCTGTGCCAAAGAGGCTGGAGCTCTTTATAACCTTCACTCACCTCGGTAAAGGTCATCGCTTTGTCTCTGCAGACGTAATCCGCGTATTTGCACGTAAAGACACCGCAGTCGCTCCCATTTGATTGCTGAGGGATTTCCTAAGGAATGCAAAGAAGATGGAGAATGTTCCTCTATCTTAAAGGAAAAGCAACTTGGAAGTAGCACCCATTACCAAAATTACCCTAACCAGACACTCCGCAACTTGCAGCCTCCCCAGTAACCGCTCCCGAACACAAGGAACAGACCCCAGGAACTGCACATCATCCCTCCCCTCTGCTTCTTACACTTGGATGCTACAATCCAAATTCTTGCCAGGCTGAGAAGGGACAGCAGGCTTCCTCCCTGCAAGGTGTCTTGAGGGGTGTACAGTGTCTTTCTGAGGTGACATTCCTTAAATCGAGTCTTTAGGTGCTGCTTTTTACCAGTAACTTGTTGAGAAACGTCGGCTCAACCCCTTGCTTTGTCACGTGCCAGGATTTGTGCTGCAAACAAGAAGCCTGCGTTCTCTGACAACTGCTAAAGAGACTTTAGATCTGACTTGTGAAATGGGGGCAAAGCCAAATTCACCTTAACGTGGCAGAGTAATTAAAAAAAAAAAACCAAGAAAGTATTCAGCCAGCAAGGAGAGGCACTGCTCAAAGATTTCATCCCAGCAGGGTTTCCTGGTCCACTTGCAGCCCCATGGGGTACCAGAAGAAGATGCTTATGGCTGTTCTCTCAAGTCCTGGCCTTATTAGAAAGCGTTGAGAGCTTTGTGACAAGGAGTTCGAGTTCCCATTTCAAGTGCAAGTCGTGTTCGCTTACATGTGGCTCCATGCTGTGAAGAGTCCACTCGGAAACATTCAGCTTCACGTGTCTTTTTTCGTGGCTTTCTTCTTGCAGGTATTTGCTGTTTAAAACAAAAGAAAAATCACTCTTCAGCGCTGTAATTTAGGCCAAGAAAAAAAGAGCTGCTCAAAGATCACAGGAAGATGAATGGCAGGAGAGTAAAGTGTCAGAGGATCCTCACAGCAGCTGACTCGAGGCATTCGGAGGAAAAATCCAAATCTTCCATTTACAAACACTGCGAGAGGCTGTGAGCTAATGATCAGCAATGAGACCAACAATTCCAACAGAGGCTTCCACAAAAGCCTAAGTTCATTGCTTAGCAGAGGTGAAAAAACCCCAAAGCACATGTTATCAGAGGAAGAACAGAAAAACCAAGCAAAGAACCCCAATGGCGTCATTCCACCACGTGCCCGAATCCCACATACTGCGTGCACCTCCGGAAGAGCAAATACAAAAGCTTTTGGGCCAGTACCTCTGGCTGAGGAAGTTGCCAGGCCACCACTTGCTGGAAAAAATGACTGCACGCACACCCGTTCTTATACCCTTTCCCAGGCATCTGCTGTCAACCGCTCAGGAGAGCGCCGCACTAAACCAACACTTGCTTTCTCTCGGTGGGGCCGCCCTCCTGCCTCTTGGGCTACAAAGCTGTTGCATTAAGGGTTTTGACCACTTCTGCATCAGTGGCAGAGGCTTCTAAGGATGCCGGCTTGCACAACACGAAAACCTGTCCCCGTTACATTGGAGAGGTGTGCGTGCCAGCTGACACAGCTGGAAAAGCTTCCTACGCGGTACCTGTCTTGAACGAGACTGGCAGAGTTACCAAGAACACCCAGGGGTATCTTGAAACACTTCTGCCCTGAAATGCTTCCCTTTCCTCAACAGCCCGGTTTTATCGATCACTAACAAAGCTGGCGCACGTGTGCCACGGGGCTACCGTGTATTTGCCTGTGATATAGCGGGAAGGTGGCAGAACCCAGGCATCCAGGACGCTGGGGGGAGGGGACGACGCGAGACTAGAGAAGGAGTCACTGTCAGACAACTCGCAGCAAGCGAATCCAAGATTTCTGCTTTGTTATCTACAAGAAATGTGAAAACTTGCAGTCACGTCACAGGGGCAAAAGCCAAAAACCTTCTCGTAATTCACAACACAAAAGCAGTGACTGAGCAGCTACTTACAGCAAAGTCTCACAAATCTTGTCCCCTGCTTGGCCCAGGGAGTCAAAGTACTTGATGGTCTTCTTCCTGGTGTCTATGACCTGTTATTAAAAGGCGACTGTTAGACAAAGCGCAACCTTGTGCTGCACAAACCTCAAGGGCTTCTCTTGCTAGCTTTTTCTGCCCACCCAATTCTAAATAACAAGCCAGTTTGACTCACCGCTAGCGTCCAGTGCAAGCGCAAGTTGATGGGCACTAAGATGATGTCCTTTTGGAAGATATCCACGTGCCTGGTCCACCTTCGTACGGCTTTGTAGCCTCCGGAAGTTAGTTTTTCATAAAAGAACGAACTAAAAGCATGGACCGAAGGATATCCTTCCTTTTTACTCCTTTCCATCACAAGGCCCATGTAGAAATTAATGACCTGTACCATAAAGAGTAAACTTGAGATGTAAAAGAAGACACCAGCTTACCAAATGAAAAATACAGCAACCTGTCTTTTCTGGCCACCCTTAAGTACGCAGCTGAGAGAACTCCAGCCTCAGCTGTCACCTTTTGTTGGGAGAATTTCCCACTTGGTTGCATCTGCAGTTTGATAGAAACACCTGCCACCCACTCCAGTAACCCAGACTAACTCCTGGAAGCTGCATAATACAAGAAGGAAAGGAACTTCCGGAAGCACTGGACCCTTAAGTACCTAAAATAAGCACTGGACAGAGATTTCTAGGCTCTGCAGTGCAGCTCATCAAAGAGCTCTGAAAAGACTTCTGTACACGGTGAAGGGGTGTTTTTAAGTAAACGCTCAATTAGAATATCCCTGTGCTGCAGCTAGTTTTACCTCATCATTTAGCCAGCAAAGGTTCCTGAGGGTGCCGATGTCCTCGCGAGTGACCTTTAGTTTGAAGGCACTGCTCATCACCTCAGCTGGCTCACCTTTGCCTAATGCGGCAATGACCTCTCTCTCCATGGCCTGAAATGAACAATTAAATGGGGAAGGACTTGTGAAACAGAGCACTGAGCATGCCGACCTGGGGGCAGCTTTCAACTCAAACACGGCCTGGCAATGGAGCTCAGCTGACACAGCAACTGGCTTGGCCGCTTTTCGGCTAGGTTAGCAATCGCACTTTTTTGTTGCTTGGTTTCTTTCAGCATCCGAACTGGGAACTTTAGGGCCCAGGTTCGCTTCGATTTGTTTTCACCGAGGAAGCTGAGATAAAGCGCAGGGACTAGCAAACACACGGCAAACGCCTTTCCCATGTGATGCCGCAGCCCTCGCAACGCTGAGGTTTAAGCCAACCACAGCAGGCATGCTCCATACCAAGGCAGCTAAGTCAGGAGCCTGAAGGAATGGGAAGGTGGGGGAACTTCAAGGGACCTGCAGTACCAGCAAAGGGGGGAAACGGAGGCAGCTACACTGCAGTCAGGCAATCGGGAGTCCAGGCTGTGCACGCAACTGGTTGCAATTTGGACGCTTCCATCTAAGTCTGCTTAAGGAACGCAAACAAACCACTAGGTCTGCTAGTACAAAATACTCTGAACTGCAAGAGCATCTTCTTCTCGGTTGAACGTGGGCTAGCAGGATAAGAAAACCCCTGGTTTTCCTTGTACTGAGCATCACTCCTTTGTAAACTCTGGACTTTACTCCTTCGTAAACTCTGGATCCTCAACTCCCACTCCCTGTTGCATAGCGTAACCAAGTTAACTCCTGTGACCACTGCTACACGCAGTGCAACCGTGCCCAGGGCGCACCCACGGCTCCGTGAGATCCTGAGGACGTACGCAAGATGCTCAGGTCCCCCACAAGCAAGGCAACACCATGCATCAGGAAAAGCCTGTACTTCAAGTTCCGCCTTCATGGTAGGACAGCTTAAGAGGCAGATCCCATATAACTGTCTCAATCAGGTTAGCACTGCTCTGGGAGACTGTTGGGAAACCGGGACTCATTTTTGTCCGAGTAACAGAAGCCCCACAAACCCTTAGGTTAGCACAACTGAAGGAGTGCCTGGAGCATAAGCTGCTTAAATCCTTTAAATCCTTCAAACCAGCTTTAGTGCTGACCTCTGCACTGGGAAGTCCCAGCTGCAGACACTCCCTAACAGGTTGAACACAAGTTCTTCACATTTCAAAAAGCCTTAAGAACCACCTAGAACAAATGGAGTTCCTTGCAGCTCTTTCACAGCCTTCAGTTTTGCCTAACAGCCTCTCAGCTACGGTACCTCTGTGAGCGGAGTAAAGTGTTCCCCTCTTTTCTGCAGCCTTGGGACTTGCTTTGCTTCCACGTGAAGGGCAGGTGACTTTTTGGCCCCAGCAGGCGCCAGAGGTTCTTGGAATGACACATCTTCTGAGACTTGATCTCCACGCTGTTTCTGTTAGACAAAAGGACGTCAAGCTAGCAATCCAGCACAGATTTTTTTGCTAGGGGATACTACGGAAAATCTTGCTCACGTCTAAAACTGGAAGGGCTTTTGTACACACACCTAACCAGCAAACTCAAAAGTTACTTTTGATTGAGGACTCCATTCCAACTGCGCACCCGTGGAGTGCTGCACTCAAAACTAAACGGAGGCAAGAGAGGCAGAAAGTTCCTTTGCCTTGGAGTAGCATTAAGAACCCCAGCAAAGCCTCCACATGGAGGTAGCAAGTTGAGATTGAGATTAAGATTTCTGATTTCCATGACTAACGTTTCATTTTGGTCTCAATCCTGACCAGGGATGAAAGGCAAAGAGATGTACTTCCTACCTCACAACACAAGACACGACTAAAGATACCACAGGCCAGCTTTGCAGGTCAACTAAGCCTGGGCAGTAAAGACTTGGAGGCTCTACCCAGCACATTAAAGGGGAAGAAGAAAAATAGTATAGGGTAGTGCGCTCAGAATAGCCCAGAAACAAAATGAACGGCAGCGGGAAACCCTTGGTGATAGTGCTACTCAACAAATCATGCTCCCGCTTTCCTTGGGAAAAACCACCCGCACAAATACAGGTGGTGTTGAGGAAGTACTGAAAGTGAGGAGCGCAAAAATTTCTCATCACAAACAGCTAAATTTTCCTAAAAAGCGAAATAATGAAGAACACAAGCTTACCCCTGCAACAGCTTCTTTCACTGCCGCGTCCTCTTCCACAGATTCTGCTGCTGCTGGGGAGCCCCTGCGAGGAGAGGGAGAGAGAAAGAGAGAGACAAGTGAGCTGCGTACCTGTGCTGTCCCACGGAATTCTCAAGAATTCACCTTCTGGGTAAGAAATGCTTTTCAAGGCTCATGCTGACTAGAGCCTCGGTTGCACACACGTGACAACATCGTCTCAGCTTCCAGCACCACTCTTTCGGAGCAGCAAGACTGGGATAGAAGGAAGCGCTGGGAGCTTTGTCAATTTCTTCCCATCTACCTGTGCAAGACTCCTTTTGCTTCTCTTTATCAGTTTCATTATTTGGAAAACAGGGAAGCAACCAGCACTTCCAGTGCTCTGTCATCTACTGGGGATAAATACTGCATGCTAGGTGTTATACTAGTTAGCTTTCGGAAACTAAGACCAGCACAGTCAACTGAAAACGGGACAGCTACAGGATATTTACTTGCCTTCTACAGGCTAGTCAAGAGAGTGACTGTCCCCATTTGGAGAGCATTATCAGTAAAACCACGCAGACTCTGAAGAGCAAACAAATACACAGACATTCAAGTTGTCCGTATCCACGCGCCTTCTCCAAAAAACAAGAATTTGCCTTGTCACCAAAGACCCCCTTTTTCACGACGAAACCTACAACAGACTCTCACGGTATTCTCCACTTTCACTCCAGCATGGCAAGAGTAGGGATCACAAGCTTTGCCAAATGACTTCCGTTACCAGTTAAATCCACAAAAAAAGGCAAGAAAACGTTCCTTTTACTTGAACCCATCAGACTCTATCAGTTCCTTTCTTTCCTTCTCTCCCCTCGAGTTTAGGTGAACCGCTGACAATTTAAGCACAGAACAGTGCCGCACGGCTAAAGAGAGCGCTAGTGTTTAAAGCCAGGAGAAGAATAGGGACGGGGAGAGACAGGCACACAGAGCCACAAGAAACAAGAACCGTGATTAAAAGAGACTCTACCTGGTCATAAAATCTCCCTCAGACGGCTCTGGGCAGCAAACATCTACCCATTCGATACCTGCACAGAAAAGCAGCAGTATTAAAAAAATAAGTCAACTTTCCATGTTACTTTTCAAGCAGAAAGAAGTACAAAAGCCAGAGTTTTCTAAGGTAGATGAAACCGAAGAAAAACCAGGCATATTAAATACATCTGTAAGGTGCGATACCTGTTCTTCTCTTTTTTGCCTGAGTCTCGGCAGGATCATCCGCAGGTGTACAAAGGCTGAGGAAAGAACACACAGAACAGCGGTTTGAAACTTCCTTAAGCTTCTACCAGGCTCACTTCCCTTCACGGGGCACAAACGTCCAAAGTTGCTTTTCACATCCCAAAGGTCTCCCCCTCCGAGCGCCCCTGGCATCATCTCAGGCACACACACCCAACTGACACCGCTGAGCATCCCCCACCAACCCCCACCAACCTCTCCCAGGCAACCGACCGCTCACAGACAGCTAATTATCCCACTACAGCATAGCAGGCCTCTCTGCCTCATTCTCTTAAGGCTTTCTAACCTTTTACACTTGTTCCTGTCACCAAAAACTTGCCCAAGTTAGGATGTCAACTTTTCCTCTTTCCTCAAGGAAAGCAGCATACCAGCGATTACTAAGGCACCCCAGGCCATCAGTCACTCCACTCACTTGCAAAGAAAACACTAAGGAGGACAGGAAATAAAAGGTGGGAAACCAACTCACGCGTACACCCCCTTCAATAACCCACTGCTAAAGCAGTGCTCGTCAACTACTTCTTGAAAGGATTCTTAGCTGCACCCTTTCTTATTAAGCCTAAGTCCAACTATTACCATCAGTCGAGAACAACGATAAAATCCAGTAGAGTTTTTTTACTTTGGGAATGGAGCACGGCACCTGGGAGCCCACGCCGAGCCCTGCCGCCCCGCAGGCGGGACTCTGGGCGGGCACAGGGGCCGAGCCCAGCCCAGGAGCGTGGCGGCAACCCCAGGGCAAGACACCGCACTGCGCCCCAGCCCGCACAGCGCCTAAGGGCTCAAGCCCCTCAGGCCGAGGCCATGGGGCCGACGCTCCCGCTCCCCCCAAGCAGGCCCCGGCCGGGGCCCGCAAGGCCCCAAAGCCCCGGCAGGCCGCGGCCGACGGGCTTTGGCCATGCGGCCATGGGACGGGGCGAGGCCCTTGGGCGGCCCGCAGGCGGCGGGGCGGCGCTGACCTGGGGGGCGGCCTCTTCGGCGGCGGCGGCGAGGCCCTCGGGCGGCGCGGGGCGGCGGGCGGCGGCGACGAGGACGAGAAGGAGGACGGCGACGAGGGACCCCAGCAGCCATTGCTACACAGGCCCCGCGCCCGCCCGCCGCGGAAGTGCGCCCGGCCCGCGCGCCCGGCACCGCCTCCCTATTGGCTGCCGGGGAGCGCCCCGCCGCCCCTGCGGAATGGAGGGGAGGGGCGGGGAGGGGGCGGGGCGCCATCTTGGCGCTGCCTGAGGGAGGCGGTAACGGCCGCCCAGCCCTCCGCCGCCTCCTCCCCGCTTGGGCGGGGCCTGTGCCGGCCCGCCCCCGTGCAGGCGCGGAGCTTTCCCTCCCGGAAAGCCCCGAGCCGGGTCGTGGGCGGAGGTGGGGTGCTGCTAAGCCCTGTGTGGCGGGGAGAGGCCTGTCTCCCTTTAGGGAGAGGCCCCGCAGAGGCCGGGGGGGAGGCCGAAGGGACCTCGCGGCGGACACACAGAGGCCCGGGGCGGCCGTCGGGAGGCCGGAGGCGCCCCAGGGAGGACCCAGAGGCTGGAGAAGCCGTTCCGCGTCCCGCAGGACGGAGGCGGGCCTCACCGCCCGCCGAGGCGGGCTCTTGCGCGCCCCCTACTGCCTCCTCCGCTCTCAGGCGGTGAGGGAACGGTATTGCCGGGCTTACCCAGCGCTATCGAGGTAGCGCAGCCACCGCTTTTTGCCTCTCCGCTGGGGAGCTGCGGTGCCGGCGCCCGGCTCCGCCATGGCAGCGGTGCAACTAGGGACGCGGACGCTGCGTTCGACCATGGTGACGAACCGTGATGTAGCGGCGGCCAACGGCCCGCTGCAGGGAGCCCGGCTAAACCGGCCGCTCTGGGGCTGGCAAGCCGGCTGGCGAGTGCTGGGCTGGCTCCTGGTGGGCTTGGCTGGCTCTCAGGGCCAGTCCCTTGCCCTGCCCCGCTGTTAAGGGGGGTTTTTTAATACAGTGCTTCCTAATCCTTTATGTGCTGTTGCCTCTGGGGTGGAAATGTGCATGTGTTGCTGCAGCCACGTCCTGGAGAGACTTTTCTCTCCAGGGAATCATAGAACCATCAAATGGTTTGGGTTGGAGGGGACCTTAAAGATCATCTTAGAGATCCCCTGGGCAGGGACACCTCCCACCAGACCAGCTTGCTCCAAGCCCCGTCCAACCTGGCCTTGAACACCTCCAGGGATGGGGCAGCCACAGCTTCTCTGGGCAACCTGCGCCAGGGGCTCACCACCCTCCCAGCAAAGAATTGCTTCCTAATAGCTCATCTACGTCTCCCCTCTCAGTGTAAAACCATTCCCCCTCGTCCCATGGCTCCCCTCCCTGATCCAGAGTCCCTCCTCAGCTTTCCTGGAGCCCCTTTAGGGACTGGAAGGGGCGCGAAGGTCTCCCCGGAGCCTTCTCTTCTCCAGGCTGAGTCCCCCCAGCTCTCTCAGCCTGTCCTCACAGCAGAGGGGCTCCAGCCCTCCCAGCATCTCCGGGGCCTCCTCTGGTCCCGCTCCAACAGCTCCATGTCCTTCTGCTGTTGGTGGCCCCACAGCTGGATGCAGTGCTCCAGATGCGGGGTCTCACGGGAACACACACCTCCCCCCGCCCCGCCACGGTCCCCAGAGCCGTGCTCTTTCCCTCCCATCCATCGGGCACCAGGGACACAGTGCCACGGAGAGGTGGCCCCTGGGCAGGGAAGGCTCCGGTGCCACCCGCGTAACACCTCAAAGCACCAAACCACGTCACTTGTCATGCCCACGTGTTTTGGAAACAAAATCAATCCCCTCCCTGCCTCCAGCATGAGCAATCCCAAAAAGAGCATCAGTTTTCAGGTTTGCTGTGTCCTTACCCCAGTCCCCCCCACCACCGCCATCCCCAGCCGAGGATGACTCTGCTCCTCATAGACCCGTGGTCACTGGCCATGTAAGGCCAGGTCTGAGCCAGCCTTGGGGGCTGAGCCCCCTCCACGTCCTTCCGCTGAGCGAGGACCACGTCACAGGGCAGCCGGCAGCGTCACAACTGTGCGAAGCCCCAGGATGAGTGTCCCCCCCCGACACCGAGGGCAGCAGGGCATTACTCACACCGCACACGCCCTCGCCCCTCAGCACGGGAAAGAGCAAGCTCGTCACCTCCAAAAGGCCATTTCCTAGCGAGAAGCGAGGCCCAGCTCCCACACAAGTGCTCATGCCGAGCACAGTGTTAACAGGCTGTTTCTCCCCATGGGCTGGGCTCAGAGAACCTCCCTGGGGCACAAGGACACGAGCCCCGGCTGAAGGGCCAGAGCCCAGGAGGTGACCGTGTAGACAGAGGGGACCGTGGCTGCTACGCGTACAATTTCCCCACCACCTCATACACAGAGGCTTTCAGCAGCCACAAGCGCTGCCAAGCCACCAGCAGCAGGTGGCCCCTCACGGGCTTTACTCCACACCACTCCTGGGCCGGTTGCGTAGAGGACGGAGAAGGCACCAGGGAAGGTGTTCGCAGCAGCATCACCCTGCTCCTTCCATCACACCCCCGAGCCCCCTCTGCTTAACGGGGATGGCCCAGGAGGACCTGGGGAGTGTCCTTACACCACTCGCCCCTCTGCAGGGCTTCTTGTCTTGGTGGTTGCTTTTTTTTGCCCCCAAAGGACCAAATTCTGCTTTTGTAATCAGCAGAGCACAGGCTCAGCCTCACAACTGCAGCCCCCAGAGGGCCAGAACCCAAGGGAAGGGGAAAGGACGCTTCAAGCAGTCAGCTACCAGGTCCTAGCCGTAATAAACAGCTAAAATCTTCCAAGTCCTCAGGGATCCCGGGAAGATGAAGTATCTCATGGAGGGACAAACCACCACAGACTGCCTCTGCAATGGTTCTTCCTTTGGAGAATCTCCTCTGATTTTGGGAGGGATTAAGCTCATCAGTTTGAAAGCAGAGAGCCATGCGGCTGCTGACCCGCACCACGGCCAAACCACCGCATCAGCCGGCCCAGGAGAGCAGACCTTCAGGCGAGGAGCAGCACCGGGAAGGCTGATCCCACCCACAGGCGACAGAGGGGAGGGCCCCAAATCACCATCTTTCCCCCACAGCTGAGGAGAGGAGAGACCGCATCCCCGGGCAGGAATCACCTCACATTACGGTAACTGCCATTACAGAAACACCACCACACGCTTATTTAGACAAGCATTCCAACACGGGGCTTCCAAACCAGCTATTGGGCCATTTTGCCTCTGCGATGGTCAATGAAAGACCTGAAATCCCACTCCAGCTCTGGAGTGTAAGCTAGAGGGGGAAAAAAAAAAATGAAAGAAAGGGGGAAACACCATGTTTAAACTAATCTAGCTGGGTCTGAGCGTAACAGAGCGAGGATCGACACAAGCTCTTCATTTGGCAGACGCCCAGAGGCGGCGCCGCCTGCGGCAGAGCAGCAACAACCTCCTGCTTCGCTATTAGTGGGATTCTCGCTGCTGAACAACGTCCTGGTTGTCCCTTCACCATTTTGGGACAATCGCTTGGAGGTTCTGGTGCTCTGATTCCCACCCTGGCCAGAGTCTTCTTCCTCCCTAGACTGTGAGCGAGCTAAAATCCACATTGATATGTCAACCTCTTTTTCAATGACAAAAAAAGAAGAAAAAAAAAAATCACTCTCATTACCAGATCAAGTTTCATTCCAGTAAGGCTCTTTAAATAATTTAAATATTTATTTTAATAAAAAAATAAATACTTATCTTTTCACATTATAAAACTCCCTGGAGAAAGAAAAAAACAAACCAACCCCAGCCACAGGGGGTTCTCTTGCAAATCAAAAGATGGTAAATGCCTTCTTTCGATGGTCATCACAAGTCCAGTTGTAGGAACCAAGTAGATGGTAGATTATTCCAGAAACAGAAGAAAACTCTCTTTGAGGAAACAGTAGTTCAGCACCTTGTTGTTGGGAAGGTGAGTTCAGCTCACACAACTGTTACCACCACCAGATGAGTCCCATTTGTCCATAACGTGACCACGTGTGCTGCGAGGCAAGTTCAGCTCACACAACTGTTACCACCACCAGATGAGTCCCATTTGTCCATACCATGGCCACGTGCGCTGCGAGGTGTGAGCGTCATTCTCTGCCATGGAAGTTCCCAGCACTTGTTCTTAACCCTTCCCTTGGCCAGGTGACACCAACCTTTCTGGCTTGCACTTAAGGCGCATTAAATGATGCGGTAACAAAGAGAGTTACTGTCTCCAAAATAGGGGCAGGCGGGGGGGGAAATAACAATCTTAACCACTACTTGTGAACCTAAAGAGAAAACATTTTTTCTTAACCTAAAGAGAAAAATTTCTAATACCAATAAGGTATTAGAAAACTAACTAACTAAAACAAGAGCCGGTCACCCAAAGGTGATCCCAGGGCTGCTCATGGAGTGCCCGTCTCACAGCAGCCGTTGATGGAGTATTTCCCACACCATCTTCTTGCGGAAGTATGGCATGTGGGTCTGAAAAGAAAAGAAAACTCCATGAAATGCACATCATGGCAGAAAGAGACACTAAATACACATAAACACCCAGTTAATTCTTTAATAGGAGGTTCCTTTTAAGAACTGTCAACACTTGCCCTTCGGGCACAACCTGGCTTTCACCCACACAGCTCCTAAGAGGGTGACATGACACCAAAACCGCATCTCCTTGACTACACAACAGCTTACGAGCACTTTCATAGAAGAGCACTGCCTTGGAAAATAACCAGTGTCTTCACTGGTCAAAGGGTGAGACCCAGTCCTCCGAAAGATCCAAAGGCCAGATCCCACAAACCCACTGGCTGCAGTATCTCGCCCAAGAGGAATCTCACTGGCAGCAGGTAGCGGACGCGAGGCTGGAGAACACAGCTCTGCCCTGCGGAGGCCGCTTGGAAGTTCCAACCCAGCAACTATGTCCCAAAAATGGAGAGAGGTACAAAACCTCAGCCGCTGCGCCAGACGCAATTAACAGCTGCTGCGTCACTTCCCTGGCTCTTGTCTCTGTGCCAAAGAGGCTGGAGCTGTTTCTAACCTTCACTCACCTCGGTAAAGGTCATCGCTTTGTCTCTGCAGACGTAATCCGCGTATTTGCACGTAAAGACACCGCAGTCGCTCCCATTTGATTGCTGAGGGATTTCCTAAGGAATGCAAAGAAGATGGAGAATGTTCCTCTATCTTAAAGGAAAAGCAACTTGGAAGTAGCACCCATTACCAAAATTACCCTAACCAGACACTCCGCAACTTGCAGCCTCCCCAGTAACCGCTCCCGAACACAAGGAACAGACCCCAGGAACTGCACATCATCCCTCCCCTCTGCTTCTTACACTTGGATGCTACAATCCAAATTCTTGCCAGGCTGAGAAGGGACAGCAGGCTTCCTCCCTGCAAGGTGTCTTGAGGGGTGTACAGTGTCTTTCTGAGGTGACATTCCTTAAATCGAGTCTTTAGGTGCTGCTTTTTACCAGTAACTTGTTGAGAAACGTCGGCTCAACCCCTTGCTTTGTCACGTGCCAGGATTTGTGCTGCAAACAAGAAGCCTGCGTTCTCTGACAACTGCTAAAGAGACTTTAGATCTGACTTGTGAAATGGGGGCAAAGCCAAATTCACCTTAACGTGGCAGAGTAATTAAAAAAAAACCCAGAAAGTATTCAGCCAGCAAGGAGAGGCACTGCTCAAAGATTTCATCCCAGCAGGGTTTCCTGGTCCACTTGCAGCCCCATGGGGTACCAGAAGAAGATGCTTATGGCTGTTCTCTCAAGTCCTGGCCTTATTAGAAAGCGTTGAGAGCTTTGTGACAAGGAGTTCGAGTTCCCATTTCAAGTGCAAGTCGTGTTCGCTTACATGTGGCTCCATGCTGTGAAGAGTCCACTCGGAAACATTCAGCTTCACGTGTCTTTTTTCGTGGCTTTCTTCTTGCAGGTATTTGCTGTTTAAAACAAAAGAAAAATCACTCTTCAGCGCTGTAATTTAGGCCAAGAAAAAAAGAGCTGCTCAAAGATCACAGGAAGATGAATGGCAGGAGAGTAAACGTCAGAGGATCCTCACAGCAGCTGACTCGAGGCATTCGGAGGAAAAATCCAAATCTTCCATTTACAAACACTGCGAGAGGCTGTGAGCTAATGATCAGCAATGAGACCAACAATTCCAACAGAGGCTTCCACAAAAGCCTAAGTTCATTGCTTAGCAGAGGTGAAAAAACCCCAAAGCACATGTTATCAGAGGAAGAACAGAAAAACCAAGCAAAGAACCCCAATGGCGTCATTCCACCACTGTGCCCGAATCCCACATACTGCGTGCACCTCCGGAAGAGCAAATACAAAAGCTTTTGGGCCAGTACCTCTGGCTGAGGAAGTTGCCAGGCCACCACTTGCTGGAAAAAATGACTGCACGCACACCCGTTCTTATGCCCTTTCCCAGGCATCTGCTGTCAACCGCTCAGGAGAGCGCCGCACTAAACCAACACTTGCTTTCTCTCGGTGGGGCCGCCCTCCTGCCTCTTGGGCTACAAAGCTGTTGCATTAAGGGTTTTGACCACTTCTGCATCAGTGGCAGAGGCTTCTAAGGATGCCGGCTTGCACAACACGAAAACCTGTCCCCGTTACATTGGAGAGGTGTGCGTGCCAGCTGACACAGCTGGAAAAGCTTCCTACGCGGTACCTGTCTTGAACGAGACTGGCAGAGTTACCAAGAACACCCAGGGGTATCTTGAAACACTTCTGCCCTGAAATGCTTCCCTTTCCTCAACAGCCCGGTTTTATCGATCACTAACAAAGCTGGCGCACGTGTGCCACGGGGCTGCCGTGTATTTGCCTGTGATATAGCGGGAAGGTGGCAGAACCCAGGCATCCAGGACGCTGGGGGGAGGGGACGACGCGAGACTAGAGAAGGAGTCACTGTCAGACAACTCGCAGCAAGCGAATCCAAGATTTCTGCTTTGTTATCTACAAGAAATGTGAAAACTTGCAGTCACGTCACAGGGGCAAAAGCCAAAAACCTTCTCGTAATTCACAACACAAAAGCAGTGACTGAGCAGCTACTTACAGCAAAGTCTCACAAATCTTGTCCCCTGCTTGGCCCAGGGAGTCAAAGTACTTGATGGTCTTCTTCCTGGTGTCTATGACCTGTTATTAAAAGGCGACTGTTAGACAAAGAGCAACCTTGTGCTGCACAAACCTCAAGGGCTTCTCTTGCTAGCTTTTTCTGCCCACCCAATTCTAAATAACAAGCCAGTTTGACTCACCGCTAGCGTCCAGTGCAAGCGCAAGTTGATGGGCACTAAGATGATGTCCTTTTGGAAGATATCCACGTGCCTGGTCCATCGTCGCACGGCTTTGTAGCCTCCGGAAGTTAGTTTTTCATAAAAGAAGGAACTAAAAGCATGGACCGAAGGATATCCTTCCTTTTTACTCCTTTCCATCACAAGGCCCATGTAGAAATTAATGACCTGTACCATAAAGAGTAAACTTGAGATGTAAAAGAAGACACCAGCTTACCAAATGAAAAATACAGCAACCTGTCTTTTCTGGCCACCCTTAAGTACGCAGCTGAGAGAACTCCAGCCTCAGCTGTCACCTTTTGTTGGGAGAATTTCCCACTTGGTTGCATCTGCAGTTTGACAGAAACACCTGCCACCCACTCCAGTAACCCAGACTAACTCCTGGAAGCTGCATAATACAAGAAGGAAAGGAACTTCCGGAAGCACTGGACCCTTAAGTACCTAAAATAAGCACTGGACAGAGATTTCTAGGCTCTGCAGTGCAGCTCATCAAAGAGCTCTGAAAAGACTTCTGTACACGGTGAAGGGGTGTTTTTAAGTAAACGCTCAATTAGAATATCCCTGTGCTGCAGCTAGTTTTACCTCATCATTTAGCCAGCAAAGGTTCCTGAGGGTGCCGATGTCCTCGCGAGTGACCTTTAGTTTGAAGGCACTGCTCATCACCTCAGCTGGCTCACCTTTGCCTAATGCGGCAATGACCTCTCTCTCCATGGCCTGAAATGAACAATTAAATGGGGAAGGACTTGTGAAACAGAGCACTGAGCATGCCGACCTGGGGGCAGCTTTCAACTCAAACACGGCCTGGCAATGGAGCTCAGCTGACACAGCAACTGGCTTGGCCGCTTTTCGGCTAGGTTAGCAATCGCACTTTTTTGTTGCTTGGTTTCTTTCAGCATCCTAACTGGGAACTTTAGGGCCCAGGTTCGCTTCGATTTGTTTTCACCGAGGAAGCTGAGATAAAGCGCAGGGACTAGCAAACACACGGCAAACGCCTTTCCCATGTGATGCCGCAGCCCTCGCAACGCTGAGGTTTAAGCCAACCACAGCAGGCATGCTCCATACCAAGGCAGCTAAGTCAGGAGCCTGAAGGAATGGGAAGGTGGGGGAACTTCAAGGGACCTGCAGTACCAGCAAAGGGGGGAAACGGAGGCAGCTACACTGCAGTCAGGCAATCGGGAGTCCAGGCTGTGCACGCAACTGGTTGCAATTTGGACGCTTCCATCTAAGTCTGCTTAAGGAACGCAAACAAACCACTAGGTCTGCTAGTACAAAATACTCTGAACTGCAAGAGCATCTTCTTCTCGGTTGAACGTGGGCTAGCAGGATAAGAAAACCCCTGGTTTTCCTTGTACTGAGCATCACTCCTTTGTAAACTCTGGACTTTACTCCTTCGTAAACTCTGGATCCTCAACTCCCACTCCCTGTTGCATAGCGTAACCAAGTTAACTCCTGTGACCACTGCTACACGCAGTGCAACCGTGCCCAGGGCGCACCCACGGCTCCGTGAGATCCTGAGGACGTACGCAAGATGCTCAGGTCCCCCACAAGCAAGGCAACACCATGCATCAGGAAAAGCCTGTACTTCAAGTTCCGCCTTCATGGTAGGACAGCTTAAGAGGCAGATCCCATATAACTGTCTCAATCAGGTTAGCACTGCTCTGGGAGACTGTTGGGAAACCGGGACTCATTTTTGTCCGAGTAACAGAAGCCCCACAAACCCTTAGGTTAGCACAACTGAAGGAGTGCCTGGAGCATAAGCTGCTTAAATCCTTTAAATCCTTCAAACCAGCTTTAGTGCTGACCTCTGCACTGGGAAGTCCCAGCTGCAGACACTCCCTAACAGGTTGAACACAAGTTCTTCACATTTCAAAAAGCCTTAAGAACCACCTAGAACAAATGGAGTTCCTTGCAGCTCTTTCACAGCCTTCAGTTTTGCCTAACAGCCTCTCAGCTACGGTACCTCTGTGAGCGGAGTAAAGTGTTCCCCTCTTTTCTGCAGCCTTGGGACTTGCTTTGCTTCCACGTGAAGGGCAGGTGACTTTTTGGCCCCAGCAGGCGCCAGAGGTTCTTGGAATGACACATCTTCTGAGACTTGATCTCCACGCTGTTTCTGTAAGACAAAAGGACGTCAAGCTAGCAATCCAGCACAGATTTTTTTGCTAGGGGATACTACGGAAAATCTTGCGCACGTCTAAAACTGGAAGGGCTTTTGTACACACACCTAACCAGCAAACTCAAAAGTTACTTTTGATTGAGGACTCCATTCCAACTGCGCACCCATGGAGTGCTGCACTCAAAACTAAACGGAGGCAAGAGAGGCAGAAAGTTCCTTTGCCTTGGAGTAGCATTAAGAACCCCAGCAAAGCCTCCACATGGAGGTAGCAAGTTGAGATTGAGATTAAGATTTCTGATTTCCATGACTAACGTTTCATTTTGGTCTCAATCCTGACCAGGGATGAAAGGCAAAGAGATGTACTTCCTACCTCACAACACAAGACACGACTAAAGATACCACAGGCCAGCTTTGCAGGTCAACTAAGCCTGGGCAGTAAAGACTTGGAGGCTCTACCCAGCACATTAAAGGGGAAGAAGAAAAATAGTATAGGGTAGTGCGCTCAGAATAGCCCAGAAACAAAATGAACGGCAGCGGGAAACCCTTGGTGATAGTGCTACTCAACAAATCATGCTCCCGCTTTCCTTGGGAAAAACCACCCGCACAAATACAGGTGGTGTTGAGGAAGTACTGAAAGTGAGGAGCGCAAAAATTTCTCATCACAAATAGCTGAATTTTCCTAAAAAGCGAAATAATGAAGAACACAAGCTTACCCCTGCAACAGCTTCTTTCACTGCCGCGTCCTCTTCCACAGATTCTGCTGCTGCTGGGGAGCCCCTGCGAGGAGAGGGAGAGAGAAAGAGAGAGACAAGTGAGCTGCGTACCTGTGCTGTCCCATGGAATTCTCAAGAATTCACCTTCTGGGTAAGAAATGCTTTTCAAGGCTCATGCTGACTAGAGCCTCGGTTGCACACACGTGACAACATCGTCTCAGCTTCCAGCACCACTCTTTCGGAGCAGCAAGACTGGGATAGAAGGAAGCGCTGGGAGCTTTGTCAATTTCTTCCCATCTACCTGTGCAAGACTCCTTTTGCTTCTCTTTATCAGTTTCATTATTTGGAAAACAGGGAAGCAACCAGCACTTCCAGTGCTCTGTCATCTACTGGGGATAAATACTGCATGCTAGGTGTTATACTAGTTAGCTTTCGGAAACTAAGACCAGCACAGTCAACTAAAAACGGGACAGCTACAGGATATTTACTTGCCTTCTACAGGCTAGTCAAGAGAGTGACTGTCCCCATTTGGAGAGCATTATCAGTAAAACCACGCAGACTCTGAAGAGCAAACAAATACACAGACATTCAAGTTGTCCGTATCCACGCGCCTTCTCCAAAAACAAGAATTTGCCTTGTCACCAAAGACCCCCTTTTTCACGACGAAACCTACAACAGACTCTCACGGTATTCTCCACTTTCACTCCAGCATGGCAAGAGTAGGGATCACAAGCTTTGCCAAATGACTTCCGTTACCAGTTAAATCCACAAAAAAAGGCAAGAAAACGTTCCTTTTACTTGAACCCATCAGACTCTATCAGTTCCTTTCTTTCCTTCTCTCCCCTCGAGTTTAGGTGAACCGCTGACAATTTAAGCACAGAACAGTGCCGCACGGCTAAAGAGAGCGCTAGTGTTTAAAGCCAGGAGAAGAATAGGGACGGGGAGAGACAGGCACACAGAGCCACAAGAAACAAGAACCGTGATTAAAAGAGACTCTACCTGGTCATAAAATCTCCCTCAGACGGCTCTGGGCAGCAAACATCTACCCATTCGATACCTGCACAGAAAAGCAGCAGTATTAAAAAAATAAGTCAACTTTCCATGTTACTTTTCAAGCAGAAAGAAGTACAAAAGCCAGAGTTTTCTAAGGTAGATGAAACCGAAGAAAAACCAGGCATATTAAATACATCTGTAAGGTGCGATACCTGTTCTTCTCTTTTTTGCCTGAGTCTCGGCAGGATCATCCGCAGGTGTACAAAGGCTGAGGAAAGAACACACAGAACAGCGGTTTGAAACTTCCTTAAGCTTCTACCAGGCTCACTTCCCTTCACGGGGCACAAACGTCCAAAGTTGCTTTTCACATCCCAAAGGTCTCCCCCTCCGAGCGCCCCTGGCATCATCTCAGGCACACACACCCAACTGACACCGCTGAGCATCCCCCACCAACCCCCACCAACCTCTCCCAGGCAACCGACCGCTCACAGACAGCTAATTATCCCACTACAGCATAGCAGGCCTCTCTGCCTCATTCTCTTAAGGCTTTCTAACCTTTTACACTTGTTCCTGTCACCAAAAACTTGCCCAAGTTAGGATGTCAACTTTTCCTCTTTCCTCAAGGAAAGCAGCATACCAGCGATTACTAAGGCACCCCAGGCCATCAGTCACTCCACTCACTTGCAAAGAAAACACTAAGGAGGACAGGAAATGAAAGGTGGGAAACCAACTCACGCGTACACCCCCTTCAATAACCCACTGCTAAAGCAGTGCTCGTCAACTACTTCTTGAAAGGATTCTTAGCTGCACCCTTTCTTATTAAGCCTAAGTCCAACTATTACCATCAGTCGAGAACAACGATAAAATCCAGTAGAGTTTTTTTACTTTGGGAATGGAGCACGGCACCTGGGAGCCCACGCCGAGCCCTGCCGCCCCGCAGGCGGGACTCTGGGCGGGCACAGGGGCCGAGCCCAGCCCAGGAGCGTGGCGGCAACCCCAGGGCAAGACACCGCACTGCGCCCCAGCCCGCACAGCGCCTAAGGGCTCAAGCCCCTCAGGCCGAGGCCATGGGGCCGACGCTCCCGCTCCCCTCAAGCAGGCCCCGGCCGGGGCCCGCAAGGCCCCAGTGCCCGGGCAGGCCGCGGCCGACGGGCTTTGGCCATGCGGCCATGGGACGGGGCGAGGCCCTTGGGCGGCCCGCAGGCGGCGGGGCGGCGCTGACCTGGGGGGCGGCCTCTTCGGCGGCGGCGGCGAGGCCCTCGGGCGGCGCGGGGCGGCGGGCGGCGGCGACGAGGAGGAGGAGGACGGCGACGAGGGACCCCAGCAGCCATTGCTACACAGGCCCCGCGCCCGCCCGCCGCGGAAGTGCGCCCGGCCCGCGCGCCCGGCACCGCCTCCCTATTGGCTGCCGGGGAGCGCCCCGCCGCCCCTGCGGAATGGAGGGGAGGGGCGGGGAGGGGGCGGGGCGCCATCTTGGCGCTGCCTGAGGGAGGCGGTAACGGCCGCCCAGCCCTCCGCCGCCTCCTCCCCGCTTGGGCGGGGCCTGTGCCGGCCCGCCCCCGTGCAGGCGCGGAGCTTTCCCTCCCGGAAAGCCCCGAGCCGGGTCGTGGGCGGACGTGGGGTGCTGCTAAGCCCTGTGTGGCGGGGAGAGGCCTGTCTCCCTTTAGGGAGAGGCCCCGCAGAGGCCGGGGGGGAGGCCGAAGGGACCTCGCGGCGGACACACAGAGGCCCGGGGCGGCCGTCGGGAGGCCGGAGGCGCCCCAGGGAGGACCCAGAGGCTGGAGAAGCCGTTCCGCGTCCCGCAGGACGGAGGCGGGCCTCACCGCCCGCCGAGGCGGGCTCTTGCGCGCCCCCTACTGCCTCCTCCGCTCTCAGGCGGTGAGGGAACGGTATTGCCGGGCTTACCCAGCGCTATCGAGGTAGCGCAGCCACCGCTTTTTGCCTCTCCGCTGGGGAGCTGCGGTGCCGGCGCCCGGCTCCGCCATGGCAGCGGTGCAACTAGGGACGCGGACGCTGCGTTCGACCATGGTGACGAACCGTGATGTAGCGGCGGCCAACGGCCCGCTGCAGGGAGCCCGGCTAAACCGGCCGCTCTGGGGCTGGCAAGCCGGCTGGCGAGTGCTGGGCTGGCTCCTGGTGGGCTTGGCTGGCTCTCAGGGCCAGTCCCTTGCCCTGCCCCGCTGTTAAGGGGGGTTTTTTAATACAGTGCTTCCTAATCCTTTATGTGCTGTTGCCTCTGGGGTGGAAATGTGCATGTGTTGCTGCAGCCACGTCCTGGAGAGACTTTTCTCTCCAGGGAATCATAGAACCATCAAATGGTTTGGGTTGGAGGGGACCTTAAAGATCATCTTAGAGATCCCCTGGGCAGGGACACCTCCCACCAGACCAGCTTGCTCCAAGCCCCGTCCAACCTGGCCTTGAACACCTCCAGGGATGGGGCAGCCACAGCTTCTCTGGGCAACCTGCGCCAGGGGCTCACCACCCTCCCAGCAAAGAATTGCTTCCTAATAGCTCATCTACGTCTCCCCTCTCAGTGTAAAACCATTCCCCCTCGTCCCATGGCTCCCCTCCCTGATCCAGAGTCCCTCCTCAGCTTTCCTGGAGCCCCTTTAGGGACTGGAAGGGGCGCGAAGGTCTCCCCGGAGCCTTCTCTTCTCCAGGCTGAGTCCCCCCAGCTCTCTCAGCCTGTCCTCACAGCAGAGGGGCTCCAGCCCTCCCAGCATCTCCGGGGCCTCCTCTGGTCCCGCTCCAACAGCTCCATGTCCTTCTGCTGTTGGTGGCCCCACAGCTGGATGCAGTGCTCCAGATGCGGGGTCTCACGGGAACACACACCTCCCCCCACCCTGCCACGGTCCCCAGAGCCGTGCTCTTTCCCTCCCATCCGTCGGGCACCAGGGACACAGTGCCACGGAGAGGTGGCCCCTGGGCAGGGAAGGCTCCGGTGCCACCCGTGTAACACCTCAAAGCACCAAACCACGTCACTTGTCATGCCCACGTGTTTTAGAAACAAAATCAATCCCCTCCCTGCCTCCAGCATGAGCAATCCCAAAAAGAGCATCAGTTTTCAGGTTTGCTGTGTCCTTACCCCAGTCCCCCCCCCCACCGCCATCCCCAGCCGAGGATGACTCTGCTCCTCATAGACCCGTGGTCACTGGCCATGTAAGGCCAGGTCTGAGCCAGCCTTGGGGGCTGAGCCCCCTCCACGTCCTTCCGCTGAGCGAGGACCACGTCACAGGGCAGCCGGCAGCGTCACAACTGTGCGAAGCCCCAGGATGAGTGTCCCCCCCCGACACCGAGGGCAGCAGGGCATTACTCACACCGCACACGCCCTCGCCCCTCAGCACGGGAAAGAGCAAGCTCGTCACCTCCAAAAGGCCGTTTCCTAGCGAGAAGTGAGGCCCAGCTCCCACACAAGTGCTCATGCCGAGCACAGTGTTAACAGGCTGTTTCTCCCCATGGGCTGGGCTCAGAGAACCTCCCTGGGGCACAAGGACACAAGCCCCGGCTGAAGGGCCAGAGCCCAGGAGGTGACCGTGTAGACAGAGGGGACCGTGGCTGCTACGCGTACAATTTCCCCACCACCTCATACACAGAGGCTTTCAGCAGCCACAAGCGCTGCCAAGCCACCAGCAGCAGGTGGCCCCTCACGGGCTTTACTCCACACCACTCCTGGGCCGGTTGCGTAGAGGACGGAGAAGGCACCAGGGAAGGTGTTCGCAGCAGCATCACCCTGCTCCTTCCATCACACCCCCGAGCCCCCTCTGCTTAACGGGGATGGCCCAGGAGGACCTGGGGAGTGTCCTTACACCACTCGCCCCTCTGCAGGGCTTCTTGTCTTGGTGGTTGCTTTTTTTTGCCCCCAAAGGACCAAATTCTGCTTTTGCAATCAGCAGAGCACAGGCTCAGCCTCACAACTGCAGCCCCCAGAGGGCCAGAACCCAAGGGAAGGGGAAAGGACGCTTCAAGCAGTCAGCTACCAGGTCCTAGCCGTAATAAACAGCTAAAATCTTCCAAGTCCTCAGGGATCCCGGGAAGATGAAGTATCTCATGGAGGGACAAACCACCACAGACTGCCTCTGCAATGGTTCTTCCTTTGGAGAATCTCCTCTGATTTTGGGAGGGATTAAGCTCATCAGTTTGAAAGCAGAGAGCCATGCGGCTGCTGACCCGCACCACGGCCAAACCACCGCATCAGCCGGCCCAGGAGAGCAGACCTTCAGGCGAGGAGCAGCACCGGGAAGGCTGATCCCACCCACGGCGACAGAGGGGAGGGCCCCAAAATCACCATCTTTCCCCCACAGCTGAGGAGAGGAGAGACCGCATCCCCGGGCAGGAATCACCTCACATTACGGTAACTGCCATTACAGAAACACCACCACACGCTTATTTAGACAAGCATTCCAACACGGGGCTTCCAAACCAGCTATTGGGCCATTTTGCCTCTGCGATGGTCAATGAAAGACCTGAAATCCCACTCCAGCTCTGGAGTGTAAGCTAGAGGGGGAAAAAAAAAAATGAAAGAAAGGGGGAAACACCATGTTTAAACTAATCTAGCTGGGTCTGAGCGTAACAGAGCGAGGATCGACACAAGCTCTTCATTTGGCAGACGCCCAGAGGCGGCGCCGCCTGCGGCAGAGCAGCAACAACCTCCTGCTTCGCTATTAGTGGGATTCTCGCTGCTGAACAACGTCCTGGTTGTCCCTTCACCATTTTGGGACAATCGCTTGGAGGTTCTGGTGCTCTGATTCCCACCCTGGCCAGAGTCTTCTTCCTCCCTAGACTGTGAGCGAGCTAAAATCCACATTGATATGTCAACCTCTTTTTCAATGACAAAAAAAGAAGAAAAAAAAAGAATCACTCTCATTACCAGATCAAGTTTCATTCCAGTAAGGCTCTTTAAATAATTTAAATATTTATTTTAATAAAAAAATAAATACTTATCTTTTCACATTATAAAACTCCCTGGAGAAAGAAAAAAACAACCCAACCCCAGCCACAGGGGGTTCTCTTGCAAATCAAAAGATGGTAAATGCCTTCTTTCCATGGTCATCACAAGTCCAGTTGTAGGAACCAAGTAGATGGTAGATTATTCCAGAAACAGAAGAAAACTCTCTTTGAGGAAACAGTAGTTCAGCACCTTGTTGTTGGGAAGGTAAGTTCAGCTCACACAACTGTTACCACCACCAGATGAGTCCCATTTGTCCATAACGTGACCACGTGTGCTGCGAGGCAAGTTCAGCTCACACAACTGTTACCACCACCAGATGAGTCCCATTTGTCCATACCATGGCCACGTGCGCTGCGAGGTGTGAGCGTCATTCTCTGCCATGGAAGTTCCCAGCACTTGTTCTTAACCCTTCCCTTGGCCAGGTGACACCAACCTTTCTGGCTTGCACTTAAGGCGCATTAAATGATGCGGTAACAAAGAGAGTTACTGTCTCCAAAATAGGGGCAGGCGGGGGGGGAAATAACAATCTTAACCACTACTTGTGAACCTAAAGAGAAAACATTTTTTCTTAACCTAAAGAGAAAAATTTCTAATACCAATAAGGTATTAGAAAACTAACTAACTAAAACAAGAGCCGGTCACCCAAAGGTGATCCCAGGGCTGCTCATGGAGTGCCCGTCTCACAGCAGCCGTTGATGGAGTATTTCCCACACCATCTTCTTGCGGAAGTATGGCATGTGGGTCTGAAAAGAAAAGAAAACTCCATGAAATGCACATCATGGCAGAAAGAGACACTAAATACACATAAACACCCAGTTAATTCTTTAATAGGAGGTTCCTTTTAAGAACTGTCAACACTTGCCCTTCGGGCACAACCTGGCTTTCACCCACACAGCTCCTAAGAGGGTGACATGACACCAAAACCGCATCTCCTTGACTACACAACAGCTTACGAGCACTTTCACAGAAGAGCACTGCCTTGGAAAATAACCAGTGTCTTCACTGGTCAAAGGGTGAGACCCAGTCCTCCGAAAGATCCAAAGGCCAGATCCCACAAACCCACTGGCTGCAGTATCTCGCCCAAGAGGAATCTCACTGGCAGCAGGTAGCGGACGCGAGGCTGGAGAACACAGCTCTGCCCTGCGGAGGCCGCTTGGAAGTTCCAACCCAGCAACTATGTCCCAAAAATGGAGAGAGGTACAAAACCTCAGCCGCTGCGCCAGACGCAATTAACAGCTGCTGCGTCACTTCCCTGGCTCTTGTCTCTGTGCCAAAGAGGCTGGAGCTGTTTCTAACCTTCACTCACCTCGGTAAAGGTCATCGCTTTGTCTCTGCAGACGTAATCCGCGTATTTGCACGTAAAGACACCGCAGTCGCTCCCATTTGATTGCTGAGGGATTTCCTAAGGAATGCAAAGAAGATGGAGAATTTTCCTCTATCTTAAAGGAAAAGCAACTTGGAAGTAGCACCCATTACCAAAATTACCCTAACCAGACACTCCGCAACTTGCAGCCTCCCCAGTAACCGCTCCCGAACACAAGGAACAGACCCCAGGAACTGCACATCATCCCTCCCCTCTGCTTCTTACACTTGGATGCTACAATCCAAATTCTTGCCAGGCTGAGAAGGGACAGCAGGCTTCCTCCCTGCAAGGTGTCTTGAGGGGTGTACAGTGTCTTTCTGAGGTGACATTCCTTAAATCGAGTCTTTAGGTGCTGCTTTTTACCAGTAACTTGTTGAGAAACGTCGGCTCAACCCCTTGCTTTGTCACGTGCCAGGATTTGTGCTGCAAACAAGAAGCCTGCGTTCTCTGACAACTGCTAAAGAGACTTTAGATCTGACTTGTGAAATGGGGGCAAAGCCAAATTCACCTTAACGTGGCAGAGTAATTAAAAAAAAAAAAAACCAAGAAAGTATTCAGCCAGCAAGGAGAGGCACTGCTCAAAGATTTCATCCCAGCAGGGTTTCCTGGTCCACTTGCAGCCCCATGGGGTACCAGAAGAAGATGCTTATGGCTGTTCTCTCAAGTCCTGGCCTTATTAGAAAGCGTTGAGAGCTTTGTGACAAGGAGTTCGAGTTCCCATTTCAAGTGCGAGTCGTGTTCGCTTACATGTGGCTCCATGCTGTGAAGAGTCCACTCGGAAACATTCAGCTTCACGTGTCTTTTTTCGTGGCTTTCTTCTTGCAGGTATTTGCTGTTTAAAACAAAAGAAAAATCACTCTTCAGCGCTGTAATTTAGGCCAAGAAAAAAAGAGCTGCTCAAAGATCACAGGAAGATGAATGGCAGGAGAGTAAAACGTCAGAGGATCCTCACAGCAGCTGACTCGAGGCATTTGGAGGAAAAATCCAAATCTTCCATTTACAAACACTGCGAGAGGCTGTGAGCTAATGATCAGCAATGAGACCAACAATTCCAACAGAGGCTTCCACAAAAGCCTAAGTTCATTGCTTAGCAGAGGTGAAAAAACCCCAAAGCACATGTTATCAGAGGAAGAACAGAAAAACCAAGCAAGGAACCCCAATGGCGTCATTCCACCATGTGCCCGAATCCCACATACTGCGTGCACCTCCGGAAGAGCAAATACAAAAGCTTTTGGGCCAGTACCTCTGGCTGAGGAAGTTGCCAGGCCACCACTTGCTGGAAAAAATGACTGCACGCACACCCGTTCTTATGCCCTTTCCCAGGCATCTGCTGTCAACCGCTCAGGAGAGCGCCGCACTAAACCAACACTTGCTTTCTCTCGGTGGGGCCGCCCTCCTGCCTCTTGGGCTACAAAGCTGTTGCATTAAGGGTTTTGACCACTTCTGCATCAGTGGCAGAGGCTTCTAAGGATGCCGGCTTGCACAACACGAAAACCTGTCCCCGTTACATTGGAGAGGTGTGCGTGCCAGCTGACACAGCTGGAAAAGCTTCCTACGCGGTACCTGTCTTGAACGAGACTGGCAGAGTTACCAAGAACACCCAGGGGTATCTTGAAACACTTCTGCCCTGAAATGCTTCCCTTTCCTCAACAGCCCGGTTTTATCGATCACTAACAAAGCTGGCGCACGTGTGCCACGGGGCTGCCGTGTATTTGCCTGTGATATAGCGGGAAGGTGGCAGAACCCAGGCATCCAGGACGCTGGGGGGAGGGGACGACGCGAGACTAGAGAAGGAGTCACTGTCAGACAACTCGCAGCAAGCGAATCCAAGATTTCTGCTTTGTTATCTACAAGAAATGTGAAAACTTGCAGTCACGTCACAGGGGCAAAAGCCAAAAACCTTCTCGTAATTCACAACACAAAAGCAGTGACTGAGCAGCTACTTACAGCAAAGTCTCACAAATCTTGTCCCCTGCTTGGCCCAGGGAGTCAAAGTACTTGATGGTCTTCTTCCTGGTGTCTATGACCTGTTATTAAAAGGCGACTGTTAGACAAAGCGCAACCTTGTGCTGCACAAACCTCAAGGGCTTCTCTTGCTAGCTTTTTCTGCCCACCCAATTCTAAATAACAAGCCAGTTTGACTCACCGCTAGCGTCCAGTGCAAGCGCAAGTTGATGGGCACTAAGATGATGTCTTTCTCGAAGATATCCACGCGCCTGGTCCATCGTCCTATGGCTTTGTAGCCTCCAGAAGTTAGTTTATCATAAAAGAAGGAACTAAAAGCATGGACCGAAGGATATCCTTCCTTTTTACTCCTTTCCATCACAAGGCCCATGTAGAAATTAATGACCTGTACCATAAAGAGTAAACTTGAGATGTAAAAGAAGACACCAGCTTACCAAATGAAAAATACAGCAACCTGTCTTTTCTGGCCACCCTTAAGTACGCAGCTGAGAGAACTCCAGCCTCAGCTGTCACCTTTTGTTGGGAGAATTTCCCACTTGGTTGCATCTGCAGTTTGATAGAAACACCTGCCACCCACTCCAGTAACCCAGACTAACTCCTGGAAGCTGCATAATACAAGAAGGAAAGGAACTTCCGGAAGCACTGGACCCTTAAGTACCTAAAATAAGCACTGGACAGAGATTTCTAGGCTCTGCAGTGCAGCTCATCAAAGAGCTCTGAAAAGACTTCTGTACACGGTGAAGGGGTGTTTTTAAGTAAACGCTCAATTAGAATATCCCTGTGCTGCAGCTAGTTTTACCTCATCATTTAGCCAGCAAAGGTTCCTGAGGGTGCCGATGTCCTCGCGAGTGACCTTTAGTTTGAAGGCACTGCTCATCACCTCAGCTGGCTCACCTTTGCCTAATGCGGCAATGACCTCTCTCTCCATGGCCTGAAATGAACAATTAAATGGGGAAGGACTTGTGAAACAGAGCACTGAGCATGCCGACCTGGGGGCAGCTTTCAACTCAAACACGGCCTGGCAATGGAGCTCAGCTGACACAGCAACTGGCTTGGCCGCTTTTCGGCTAGGTTAGCAATCGCACTTTTTTGTTGCTTGGTTTCTTTCAGCATCCGAACTGGGAACTTTAGGGCCCAGGTTCGCTTCGATTTGTTTTCACCGAGGAAGCTGAGATAAAGCGCAGGGACTAGCAAACACACGGCAAACGCCTTTCCCATGTGATGCCGCAGCCCTCGCAACGCTGAGGTTTAAGCCAACCACAGCAGGCATGCTCCATACCAAGGCAGCTAAGTCAGGAGCCTGAAGGAATGGGAAGGTGGGGGAACTTCAAGGGACCTGCAGTACCAGCAAAGGGGGGAAACGGAGGCAGCTACACTGCAGTCAGGCAATCGGGAGTCCAGGCTGTGCACGCAAGTGGTCGCAATTTGGACGCTTCCATCTAAGTCTGCTTAAGGAACGCAAATAAACCACTAGGTTTGTTAGTACAAAATACTCTGAACTGCAAGAGCATCTTCTTCTCGGTTGAACGTGGGCTAGCAGGATAAGAAAACCCCTGGTTTTCCTTGTACTGAGCATCACTCCTTTGTAAACTCTGGACTTTACTCCTTCGTAAACTCTGGATCCTCAACTCCCACTCCCTGTTGCATAGCGTAACCAAGTTAACTCCTGTGACCACTGCTACACGCAGTGCAACCGTGCCCAGGGCGCACCCACGGCTCCGTGAGATCCTGAGGACGTACGCAAGATGCTCAGGTCCCCCACAAGCAAGGCAACACCATGCATCAGGAAAAGCCTGTACTTCAAGTTCCGCCTTCATGGTAGGACAGCTTAAGAGGCAGATCCCATATAACTGTCTCAATCAGGTTAGCACTGCTCTGGGAGACTGTTGGGAAACCGGGACTCATTTTTGTCCGAGTAACAGAAGCCCCACAAACCCTTAGGTTAGCACAACTGAAGGAGTGCCTGGAGCATAAGCTGCTTAAATCCTTTAAATCCTTCAAACCAGCTTTAGTGCTGACCTCTGCACTGGGAAGTCCCAGCTGCAGACACTCCCTAACAGGTTGAACACAAGTTCTTCACATTTCAAAAAGCCTTAAGAACCACCTAGAACAAATGGAGTTCCTTGCAGCTCTTTCACAGCCTTCAGTTTTGCCTAACAGCCTCTCAGCTACGGTACCTCTGTGAGCGGAGTAAAGTGTTCCCCTCTTTTCTGCAGCCTTGGGACTTGCTTTGCTTCCACGTGAAGGGCAGGTGACTTTTTGGCCCCAGCAGGCGCCAGAGGTTCTTGGAATGACACATCTTCTGAGACTTGATCTCCACGCTGTTTCTGTAAGACAAAAGGACGTCAAGCTAGCAATCCAGCACAGATTTTTTTGCTAGGGGATACTACGGAAAATCTTGCTCACGTCTAAAACTGGAAGGGCTTTTGTACACACACCTAACCAGCAAACTCAAAAGTTACTTTTGATTGAGGACTCCATTCCAACTGCGCACCCGTGGAGTGCTGCACTCAAAACTAAACGGAGGCAAGAGAGGCAGAAAGTTCCTTTGCCTTGGAGTAGCATTAAGAACCCCAGCAAAGCCTCCACATGGAGGTAGCAAGTTGAGATTGAGATTAAGATTTCTGATTTCCATGACTAACGTTTCATTTTGGTCTCAATCCTGACCAGGGATGAAAGGCAAAGAGATGTACTTCCTACCTCACAACACAAGACACGACTAAAGATACCACAGGCCAGCTTTGCAGGTCAACTAAGCCTGGGCAGTAAAGACTTGGAGGCTCTACCCAGCACATTAAAGGGGAAGAAGAAAAATAGTATAGGGTAGTGCGCTCAGAATAGCCCAGAAACAAAATGAACGGCAGCGGGAAACCCTTGGTGATAGTGCTACTCAACAAATCATGCTCCCGCTTTCCTTGGGAAAAACCACCCGCACAAATACAGGTGGTGTTGAGGAAGTACTGAAAGTGAGGAGCGCAAAAATTTCTCATCACAAATAGCTAGATTTTCCTAAAAAGCGAAATAATGAAGAACACAAGCTTACCCCTGCAACAGCTTCTTTCACTGCCGCGTCCTCTTCCACAGATTCTGCTGCTGCTGGGGAGCCCCTGCGAGGAGAGGGAGAGAGAAAGAGAGAGACAAGTGAGCTGCGTACCTGTGCTGTCCCATGGAATTCTCAAGAATTCACCTTCTGGGTAAGAAATGCTTTTCAAGGCTCATGCTGACTAGAGCCTCGGTTGCACACACGTGACAACATCGTCTCAGCTTCCAGCACCACTCTTTCGGAGCAGCAAGACAGGATAGAAGGAAGCGCTGGGAGCTTTGTCAATTTCTTCCCATCTACCTGTGCAAGACTCCTTTTGCTTCTCTTTATCAGTTTCATTATTTGGAAAACAGGGAAGCAACCAGCACT